>JACEGR010009211.1:0-28789 GCA_014170235.1 Listronotus bonariensis
GAGATATTTATTATTTCAGGCAATGTCTTCATTTCAATCAAAACAAATAAGAGAAAGGCCATATTGAGAGAAACAAATGAAACCAAAGCCGGCCATGTTAAATTGTCTATGAATCAGAGAGGCTAATTTCTCCAGGATTCAGAGAAATTTTTTGCGATAACTAGTGGTCCAAACATGAACAAAGTATATATTTTTGAAATCAGGAACATCTACCCTTTCCAATGAACCTAAAATATACATATTAACGTATGTATATCCTAAAAGCCTTAGTTTTTGAACTAGGGAGTGTTAAAAATAAAAAAAAATTCTACTAACTTTTATACCAACTCACGTATTTTAGAAAAATTTTGCGGACACCTCCTATGCATCGAAAAACATTTTTTGGCATTAAAGAAAATCATTTTTACCAGTGTCGTTCGTAAAGGATTTGGGTAAATATATTTTAGGAAAAAAATGGTACGCCACTGCATTTTTTTAAAACAAAAATATTTTTCAAAATCTTCATTTAGTTTATATTTGATGTACGGTTTTCGCCCAATGAAATAAAGACCCTTTTTGGCATGGTCATTTATCTGCAGTAAAAAATTCACCTTTCAGGTATTATTTCGAGCATCGCGGCAGGGTGCAAACTGCCGACACAAGCGCCAGAGCCTTCACAATACCAGCAACGCTACTTGCTACCTCCCAAGGCGAAAGCGAAATAAGTATAAATGTTCTGTGTTCTGGAGCATAGGAGGCGTCCGCCAATTTTTTTTTAAATATCTGAATTGGTAAAAAATTATAAATAAAAATATTATATAAGAATTATTATACCAAAAATGGCGAACGCATCCTATGCTAAGAAGACATGTTTTGGCATACAAAAAAAACATTTTTTACCAGTGTCGTCCGTAAGGGATTTAGGTAAATATTTTTTAAAGAAAAAATGGTGCGTCACTCCATTTTTTTTTAACAAAAATAAATTTTTAAATCTTCATTAAGTTTTTAAACAAAATTAATCTTTTGACTTTTGCATTGATTGATATTTAAGTTTATTGTAGTTGGCATTAAAACAAAACAGTAATTCAAAGTGTAAAAAAGCTTCGAAGTGTTACATTTGAAATATCAAAGTCGATGCTCAATTATTAACTTTGCGATTGTCATTTGTTTATTTGTTTTGCAAATCCTGGCGGTTCTTATAAAACCCTGAAACTGTTGTATTTAAAATATTTTTCTATCTCAAACAATACAGTATATAGACCCCGTTCGAAATATAACCGTACACCCCAAATTAATAAATATCAGACTGGGCCAGAAAAAAATAACAGTTTTTTTCAACAGTACTGTAAAAATATTATTTGTGACGACGAAAAAAAAAAATGTTAAAATTTTCAGCCCTATAATATTAACATTAGGATCATTAAAATTATTGATTTTTTAACAATTGTTTCATTTTTTATACAATATCTCGGAATCAGTCAATCTTGAACCTTTAACCAATTTCCTTAAGGAAATTAAATTCTCTACAAAAAAGCTCTTCAGTAAATTTCCGTAGAACATGTTTTCTTGTAATTGCGCCTTAAACATTAATTATTTTTTAAAATTTTGTCACTTAGATTCTGGATTTTTTAAACTGCCATAAATATCAATATCTTTAGTAAAAAATATTGATTCTTAAGGAAAATTTTATGCTTTACAAAAAAGGTCTCTTAACATTTTTCGGATAAATTCATTCTTTTCAAAGTTATTTAATGTTGAAATAAATTTTTAGTTCAATTTCACAATAACTT
The DNA here is from genome assembly GCA_014170235.1 of Listronotus bonariensis. Classification (NCBI taxonomy): domain Eukaryota; kingdom Metazoa; phylum Arthropoda; class Insecta; order Coleoptera; family Curculionidae; genus Listronotus; species Listronotus bonariensis. Next base: position 1,770 of record JACEGR010009211.1, read on the forward strand.
TTTGAAAGGAATGAATTTATCCAAAATTCTGACCTTTTTATAGAACAAACAAATTTTCTTAAAAATAATTATTTGTTTTATGAAAATATTGATGTTTATGGCGCGACTACAAGAAAACGACTCGGTCTACGGAAATTTACTAAAAGAGCTTTTTGTAGAGAATTTAATTTCCTTCAAAAATATGCATTTGTCAAAGATTTAAGAGTGACTGACTGATTCCAAAATTTTGTATAAAAGAATGCAACAATTGTTGAAAATCAATAATTTTAATGATGCACCGCTTAATGTTAATATTAAAGGCTAAAAATTTTGGGATTTTTTTCTTTCCTCGTCGTTAACAATATTTTGCAGTACCGATACCGTTGGAAAAAATTATATTTTGTTTTTGGCCCAGTGTAATAAATATCTATCAATCCGGAATATCTATCGATCCGGAATTGTTGTTGTTAAAAAAAAGAAACAATAATATATTTTTAAAAAAAGTAAGAAAATTCAAAATTAAAAATTGTCTACTTACCTTTTGAATTATAAAAAAGTACCGCAAAAATTAAACAACAGAAGAAGTTTGCGTTATAATTAAAAAACGCGGCATTTTAATCAAGCGACGTTTAAGAAATGCCGATAAATTTTGGGTGTTTTGGTGCCTAAACTATTTATAGCTATAGTAAAGTAAATAAAAATATCTTATGTTTAATTATTAGTTACTTTATCAAGAGATTTGGTATTTTTGTTTAGTCAATAAGTTTATCTGTTGATAAATAGTATGAAAGATGTTCGGTTTTACCTATTTTGTTTACATTTTTATCTTTAATTAAATCATAGTGACATTCTGCGGTATTATAGTCATTAGTCATCCAATATGTATACAATAAACAATAATCGTTATTCCCTTTATTATGTACCGGGTGTCAAGTTATAAATTTTACACCTTCCATAACTTTTTATTTTTCTTTCGTATAAAATAATTAAAAGTAATAATTAATTGGCTTATTTCTTTAGTTTTTAAATCAGTAATTAGATTTTTATTATCTCTTAATATATACAGGGTACGATGAAAATTCATTTTTTTAATGAAACACCCTGTATATTATATTACCGGTAAAAGGATCTTTTAAAGAGTTTTACAAAAATACTGAATTTAATATGTTTATCTGTATTAGTTTTAAAAATATGGTCATAAGATTTAAATTGGTTAGGGAGGTACCCATATCATAGTAATAATTAATTGCAAGCAGTAAGCCTATTAAAAATTCATTTTAAGACATGACAAATGTGGTAATTTTTAAAAGCTTTTCTTGAAATATCTTTTTAATGGTGATTCAATATAAAAATTTAAAAAAATCAAACCTTTTGTCGTTCCCTGTATATCGTAAAATAATAGCATTCTGATGAAAAATATACAGCTGATGCTGTAGAGCATCAGCCCAAGAAAACAGATTTTTGGTTTAATTTATACGCTTAAAATAAAAAAGTTACAGGAATGTAAATGGATTACGTGTTTAATAAAAATTAAAAATTATTTTTTAGATTTAGGGGCCATATTTCCGAAACTAGTAAAAGAGATATATTAAATGTGATATTTTTTTAGGCTCTTTAAAAGATCTTTAAAATGGTAATATAATATACAGGATGCTCTGGTTAGCTTAATGGTAATTTAAATCTGATTACTGATTAAAAAACTACAAAATTAACTCAACATATTATTGGTTTATTTATTTTGTACGACAAAAATTTAAAGTTAAGGGTGGGTGTAAATTTAAACTTGACACCCGGTACCTTGTGTTATAGATAATTATAAATAAACACAGCCAAACCCTAATACCTAAAAAGGTATGTTTTACTATATTAAGAATACTTTGGGCATGATTTATCAAATGTTCTAAAGATATTTTTTAATAAACTTTTAATTGAGTAATCCTTTACATACAGGATTTTTATTTAAAAACTTACCCCTCAAGTTATCTGACAGATTTGAGAAAATCGCCGAAACACGACAAGATATGATACTGGGGATAATATAGAAACAGGGTAGGACAAAAAGTATATATTTTTAATGAAGGACCTCTATATTATATCACCATTAAACAGATTTTTGAAAGAGCTTTAAGAAAATACCACGTTAATTCTATTCAACTCTAGTCGTTTCGGAAATATGACCATCTAAATCAGGTACCTATTTAAAGTAATTTTTAAAAGTACCGCCATTTTGTAATAGAAAAAACTAATGACTGTATACAGTGTGTCCAAAATTGGTAGGAAATGTATTGGGATATTAAAAAATATAAGAGATAGCAAGATAGTTAAATGGGGAAAGTTGTGGGCCACTCAATGGTTGATCTAATGCTGTTTTGATAACGGCTGTATCTTGTTTGGTTTTTGAGTTATTTTGAAAAAACTGAAAATGTGCATTGTATAAAAGTGCTGTAGTTTTTTATTTTAAATAATTTTTGAAATCAGTAAAAACATTATTAAGGCAACTTATCTTTTGTAAAAACGTTCCCCCTCAATAAATACTTGACGTGTTTCGGCGATTTTCTAAAATCTGTCTTTTTTCGCAGATATCTTGAATGGTAAGTTTTAAAATGAACACCCTGTATAAATAGTCACTTAAAACCAAAAGTATACAGATTTTTTTTAAATTTACTACAACTAATGATACTTTTTTCTATAAATATACAGTGTGTCCATTGATGGACAGTGCCGAATTAAGACTTTGTGATGTCCCGTGGTGCCCCCTAGACAAGAAACGTTTAGACTTTTTGACGACCATTAAAAAAAAATACAAAGTAAAGGACTTTATCTTACCGAAATTACCGACAACTTTTTAAGAGCAAAAAAAAATAAAAAAGAGGTTTTCACCTTTTTGAAAACAAAAGTACAACACTCAAACGGACATTTCTACTTCTACTCTTTAGTGCCCCCTTTGTGGTGCCCCCAGAACGTAATGCCGTAAGCAATTGCTTAATTTGCTTATGGGGTTAATCCGGAACTGTTGATGGTCCTAACTTTAGCTGCAAATATTTTATTTTAATTAATATAAAAAGTTACTTTTTATACTAATGTTTGTTTCATCTAAAATGCCTAAAAGCTGTAATAAAAATTGGCATATGATATATAGGGTACTTTAAAATGCAAAAATGTTACTTAAAAAATATAATTTTAAAATTACTTCATTAAATAGCGTAAAACGCCGAATCAAAAATTCTGTTATCTAAAGGCTAAACATTTGTAAAACTTATAGGATTTAATGCGGGGTTAGTTGATATTTTTTTAAATATTATATAAGTAGTTTTGAAAAAAAACTCGGTTTACTTATAGCTCTTAATTTATTATTAAATTGTTTATATATAATTTTATTTACATTTTTTCTAATAAAAATATTTTTTTGACAAATTTTACTAATCCATTCATCTATAAAAGCATTAACGGCGATTTAAATTATAAAAATGTTGTAACTGTGTGTGTATTACCTTTTAAAGCAGGAATGGCAAACCAGTATTGGCACGCTATACAAAATTTTGGGCACTTTGATTGATTATGCAACACTATGTCTCCTTATGCAACACTAAAACAAAGTGTAAAGTAGGTGTTTTGGTATTTAACATAACTATTTTTCCAATAATAAAATTTTTTAATGATTATAGCACCTTGGTGACCTTATTAAACTTTTATCGAGAAAAATGGCACGTTGATACATTAAGGTTCGCCATCCCTGCTTTAGAGGGTACTCATATATACACTTTCGGGATATATGAAAATTTTCTTCTTCGCTGTCATTTTTTCAATAAGGGGAAATAAAAAAATATTTTAAGTAAATAAAAAAAAAATAAATCAAGACAAAATAACTTATTTCTGATACGATACATACCTTATTTTTTTTTTATTGAAACGTATTATAAAATGATGCGCTTCTATAAACAAATCAAGTAAATAGTAAGGTGCTCCATTAAGAAAAAGTTTATTCTTTGTCGCGTCTTCTTTCATTTAATTTAAATCACAGTGTTTTTATAATTTTAGCACAGGAAACATTTTGTTTGTGATTTTACTAAATAGTACACAGATTTTTTCATTATGATTTTTTTTCATTAAAAAAAAATCAAACATGTTTTTGTTAAACCTCCTTTAGATAACCCTATATAGTGGGTTTTAATTTATTTATTTTTAGGCCTAATTCAACACAAAATTAGTATCCTTATGGGTATTACAGTCGACCCGCGGTAATCCGAACCCTGTCTAATCCGGCGCCCCTTGTAATCCGACACGCCTATTACTGTTAATTATACCCACCTAAAAGTTTCTGGAAATCTTCACTAATACGTTTTTAAACAAGTTGTAACTTGCACGCGGCCATCACTATTGTGCTCGAAACGTATAGAATTTTCAGCGAAATAAGCTTCGTCGGCATAATCTACTAATAAAAATAGCCCCTTAAAAAAGACCAATAAAACGATTAACGGTAGTCGGGAGGGCAGGGTCTTATTGTGAAAATAATAATACGACACTGTTCCTTTGACTTCCGTAAATTCTGGTTATTCAATTTATTGCAAGGGATATTTTTATTTTTAAGGGTTTATTTAATTAGTAGATCATACCGACATAGCATAAAACTTTAAACAGACTATATAATATATAGTAAAACATCATAAAGTAAACATCATATTATGATGTTTAAATTACTATATTCTACATACAAAGCATGCATTGTACATAAATATGCAGTATAATTCGGAGTTGCAATAAATTCTTTGATTAATTATTTGTCGGATTTTTGGAAATTATTTAAAAAAGTCTAGACTTAGAGGGTCTTAGGCAGTACTCTATAGTTCGACAAAATTTGATAATCCGACCTCGCTCTGCAATACGTTTGTCTGAGTACCGCGGGTCCACTGAACTGTTCTAGATTCTAGGTCTCACTAATTATGTAACAAAATACGTCAAGGGGTTTTGGTCAGTGGCGACGCCAGAAGGGGGAGGGACAGGGGTGGCCCGGGCATCTCCTTAAAAATGCCTGGCCCCCTGTAAGGTTGGGGACGACGAAGTTATTTGGACAGGGAGACCTTTTTTAATTATTGTGGAAAACAAAACAACACATCCATAGGAATCTGGAAAGAAGGTTTGTTTACAGCTGAGGACCTTTTTTGCTCCTCAAAATTTTTTCAGACCTCCAAAAAATGTTGACCACTCCTAAACCAAAAGTTGGTGTTGCCACTAGTTTTGGTAAAAACTATGGAATACTGTAGGTACATTAATAAAACCAGCAATAGTATAGATGCTCCTTTCCCAATATTAGTTTGCTTTTATTGGAGTTTCTAAGGTTGTAGTTAAAACAGTGGCATTACTTATATTTACATCTGCATTTTCTGGAATGCTTATTTGGAATTGTAACAAAACAACCAAATATGTTACCATTGTGGCGAGTAGCTAAAACAATTTCGTTATATTATTATTTGTTTATATAGTGCATTCCAAATAAAATGAGCTCGTACAATTATTTGTACGCTTTTTAGTAAATCCTGGAACACGTCAATTTTTATTTTTAGGAGGGTATATTTTTGTGTCAAAATTTATTTGTTTAAGTTTATCAGGATTATGCCCATCTCCCCACTAACGAAAATGTCAAAAAGATCAAATGGGAAAGGGGTTTAAGTCATACATCATCTTAAAGGTTGTTTACCTCTCCCTTGATCTTATGTTTTAAAAAATCAATTCTGTAGTTTTCAAGAAAATTCACCTCGGTACCCTGGCCGTTGGTTTACCCCCACAACTTTTTTTCTTCTTAGAAATATTAAAATTTGCAATCATAGAGATATTTTAGCTGTTAGATGTTAAAAAGAAGAAAATTTAGTTCCTTAAAACAACTCAGGATTTTTAAAATGTGTACAAACTCCAGAATTTTATGAAGTGGCTCATTTTAAGTACATGGTGGGCAAAGTTGGGCGTTTTGATGGACTATCTCAGTTGTAACTGAAATTATTTTAAAACATATATACGGCTTACTTAGAAACTTAGAATTTTAAGAAAATTATTTATCTAAGAGTTACAAGGGGAAATGGAAAAGTTATCTTTTTTATTTTTTTTACATTCTTTATTATAAGAAATAGAAAAAAACATTAATTTGTTTTTGTAGAACTTATTATGTAAAACATACAAAAAGTATTTAATTTTTTACACAGGTTTGAGCTAAAAAGTTAGGAGTTTAACTTTATGTTTTTTTCTATGGAACAACCCATATATTTTTATATATATTTTTACTAGCCCTGGTCACTACGATAAACAAATTTATTTAATATAGTACCCTTATCTTTATTAGTTTCTTTAATATTTTAATTTTAATTTAATTTTTGTTTATGTGCGAACCCTGTATAAACACCTCAATATATATTAATATTAATATGCTTATATGTAATAATCAAGACATTTTTTGCAATTTATTCTAGCCTAAATTAATTGAATTGAAATTATAAACACAATAAACAAAAAACAATTATTACCTATGTATAGCCCATATCTAAAAATATAATAATATAATTTTTTTAGGCATGTAATTACAACAAAACATAAACATATTTTAAATAATAAATAAACTAAATTTAAAATATTTTAACACGTACGCTATAAAAACAAAAGAAAATTACCTCATTTAAAAAATATGCTCCAGGCTAGGACCTGATTTAAATTCTTACTTTTTATATTTAGTTATACAACGTGTTCAAGATAATGAGGGCCAGTATTGGCTTCTTGGAAATGGTAAAAGATACAAAGTTAAGGTTTTATCTGCCTAATACTATGCTGTTTAGAAAGTTCTAAAATTCCTTGTATTTGCGGAGATGTTTAAAAAAAAAACAAAAAATTAGAAATATGTTTTATTTTTTCTGGTCTTAAAATCGGATTTTAAATAATTGCACTTTTGCATTGCCACTTTTTCTGCTTTATCCTATAGTGCTATTCTATTTGAACTGCAACGTTTCGTTTTCGTAGGACTATCATCAACTTTATATTTTTGAATACGGTCCTGATATTCTAATTTCAAAATTTAGAAGCCGTAACCACAAACAAAATGCCTTTGATCAGTTTTAACCGAATTCATCTTAAAATATTAGAAAAATAGTTAAGTTGGTAGAAGATAATTTTTTTTTCTTAACATTGACGGTATGATAATTAATTTGCACCAAAACATGCAAAAGCCTTCTAAGTTGTTTTGCATTGAGGTTATTTTTTTGTAGTGTGTTTATACTTTTAAAATTAATTTGGGCTAGACATAAATCGTAAAAATAGTACATTAAAAACCGAAGTGGAAAGTGTTTCATTAATGTTAAGCGAAAGAGAACTTTCCACTCGTAGGCCGAAAATAAAGACACTTTCAAACTTTTAAAAAGTCAGATATGGTCAACATTACATGCATCCTGTATTGGTTTCAAAACACCCCGTATAAAAACAGGTGTTTTCGTTTAATTACCTAACGTAACTATGATTACGTTAGGTACAACTACGACAAAATGTTTGTTGTCAATGTCTCGATGTGTATCGCACAAAGATCAAATCAATACTAACTCTCGGAGATTTCCTGTCGCCCTTTTATAGTAATGTGGAAACGTTTAGAACATTGTAGAAATATCTCGTAAATTCTATAGTTCGGGATGAGAATAAAAGTTTTTAATGGGTAATTCGAGCGTTTTTGGAAACCTTCGAAAGGTGATGAAAGAACTTGGTAAAACTAATGGGTAATCCGGCCTTTACTAAGAGGAAAAGGAGGTTAAAAATTTGGTAAAAACATCCCGCGGTTAATAGACGTCCCCTATGCCCATATTAAAAATATTAAGTAAGAAAGCATGCCAATATGGCAATTTATAATAGAAGTATACTTACTGATTTAAACAAATTTCTGTTAACATCGAAAAATCCACAAAGGCACATATCGGTTGGATTCATCTCAGTTGCTCTTAAAAAAATATTAATCTAAAAAAGATACACAGTATTATATTTAAAAGAACTAAATTAAAAAATAGGCAATTGACCATAAGAAAATAAAAGGGGTAATAAAGAACAATTTCGCAAAAGCTATTTTATAATTATTTTTAAGCGTTTTTCGGTGCTTTAAAATAAAAGAAATTAATACAAATTGCTGTTAATTTAAGTTTTTGGAAACGTGATCAGGTTGTCTCCAGTTTAAAACTTTTAAGTTATTACAAACTTTCTGCATTTTAAAACTAATTCATACATTTAAAGTAATACTTAGTTTTCTTTTTTTTCAGGGTGTATCATCCTTTAAATTCATTAAAAAAGGCATGGGATGAAAGATATTTTCGGTAAGTCATATTATATATATATATATATATATATATATATATATATATATATATATAGCATATATATATATATATATATATATATATATATATATATACATATATATATATATATATATATATATATATATATATATATATATATATATATATATATATATATATATATATTATATTATATTATATTTTATTATACTAGAAATTTGTAATATTAAAGAAGCCATAAAAAACATTACTAAATATAGTAATACTTTACCTCTTGCTGAGCATTGTTATTTAACCATGAAAGTTCCATTAAAAGAATCTTCTTTTGAAAGTAAGTGCGCACCTATAATAATTATTGCATATAAATTATAACTAGGTACAGTGTGTCCCTAGGATAGGTGTTACAAGGGATAAATGGAGCAAACATTTTTTAAATTTTAAAACGAAATTTTGCGAAAACTGGTCGCCGGGTCCGAAACCAAGAAATCCAAAAATTTACTCCCATTGATATTACATAGGGCAAGTTATAACTAATTTTGACATGAAACTTATTTCTTCACAACATTTATTCCATACAATTTTGCCCTGTTTTGTACTTTACTTGTAGTTATTTTTCATTTGTTTGGTGATAACTCGCCCTGTATATTACCAATCGGAGTAAAATTTTGAATTTATGAATTTTGGGCCATGCGATCAGTTTTGTCAAATATATCGATTTAAAAGTTCGGAAGTTTTTGTTCCATGTGTCCTCTTGTTACACCTCTCTTGGAACACGCTGTATTTTTGTCGTGTCATATCTATGTTAATTTTTTTATATGTGTTTAATTTCTTGGACCTTCATTTTATACCATGATATTAGTACAAAGACAAAGAAAACAAATTTAACACAGTTTTTTCATGCCTAATTTACCCTTGCTTACAGATCGTGTTTTAGATATTTGACTATATGTATAGCTTAGCACGCATATTCAAAATATGACAAAAGAATAAGACCTTAGAGCTAGAATTATATAAGTAATCTTATGAATAATTAAGCCAATTGGACTTTAAAAAAATAAACTAAAAATGTTACAGCCCATCGTTTTTAAATATCACCTTAAAAACTAATTTTTTTTTCTGCGATGGTGTTATAAGTTATATTTTTCTGATAAAATAATAATTTTAAATATTTTAGAAATTCAAAAACTGTTTAATACTTTTGACATTAAAAATTTTTATATCCCATTTTAAACCAATTTTAAGAACAACAGGTTAAAGATAGGCAGAGCGCACACCAAAGTGGCGTGGTCAAGTAGCAAGTAGCACCATCTAGCATGTTACTTTTAATAGAACCAATGCAAAGAAATAAAGCAGCCCACACCAAAGTGATGTATCATGCAGCGTGCCACGCCACTTAGATGTGCGATGAGTCAGCGTGCCACGCCACTTAGATTTGCGCTAATTTCATTTGATTGCATTGCTTTTATTTGCAGTAACATGCTTAATACTACTTGCTACTTGCCACGCCAGTTTGGGGTGCCCTGGATTCATTTGTTTGCATTGGGTCTATTTGAAGTACCATGCTAGACGCGTGCCAACTTGTTACTTGCTACTTGCCATGTCACTTTGGTGTGCGCTCTCCCTTTTATACTACATTTTTTTAATATATAGGCAAATTTATTAAATAAGCTATTTTTTGAAAATTCTAATTTCTTTCTGACAAATAAAAATTTTAAAAGTAAACCATTGATAAGTCTACAAATGAAGGTGTCTGTCACATGATATAAAAAAAATTAACCTCACAACAAAAAGAAGAACGCATGTTTTTACTTGAAATAGGAAATTAATATTAGTTTAAGGAAGTATAAGGTTTAGTCCAGGCCCGACTGGGGAGATCCCTAGTGCGGTATGGAGGGCCCAGGCCTGGCCAACCTGTTACCCCAAATACTAAATAATTGTAGAAAAAAACGCGGTAAGAAATCGGGGTTTTTCTTAATTTAAAAATTGACTACTGCTGGTTACATTATAGTAATTAACAGGGCCGTTTCTAAATTGACTTGCGCCGTGGTGCAAAAAATTATTGGCCGTCCCAACAAAAAAAAAATGTTAATTGAGGTATACAAATTTTTAAAGAGCAAAAAAATTCCTCCGTAGAGAAACCACACTGGCTTTTCGATTTTCGTTTCAAAAATTTCGGCCCTTTATTTCACATTATCCGCCCCCGGAATGTTGCGCCCTGGTGCTGCCCACCACCATTAGGCACGGCCCTGGTAATTAACCTTAAATAGGTTTTGTTTTGTTAATTTTCTATGGCAAAGACGCGACGCCGCCATAGGCCGTTACCGTTTTGATTATTTGGCATTTGCAACTATATTTTGAGAATCAACGCTGAGGATTTCCCAAAACCATATAGACAGATTTTTTTCAACTTGTTTTGTTTGTAGGTGAGATCAAAATAAAAAATAGGGCTACCCAAAATTCCGCAATAAATTATTATTTCCTTTATGGTTCTATTTTTAACAAGCCTGTTAAACACTGAAGAACAATTTTAAAGTTTGTCGACTTTTTAGCCACTTTTGAACCTTGATGTTTTAATCTCTTAAAAAGACTGACGCTTTACTTTCTAAAGGAACCATTGTAGTATTAGGTTAGTATTTGAAAATATTTAAGAATTTTACTGTTTTTAAAAATCAAATATTTTAAGCTTAATGACGCAGTACTTTTCTTATTTTAAAAGGTTTGGTCTTAAACCGGCCATTTTTTGTGGTGAGAAAAATAATAATTTTTCACCATTGAGAAGACACGTGTTTTTTTTTTACCATTTTTTGACCCGTAAATGGATTAATATAATTAAATTGTAATAGGGACTTTATAATATTAACTTAAAATCATGATTTAAAAAATATATTTAGTTTGTGTATTGTCATAAAACATTTTGTGGATTTGTGTTTAATGTACGAGATCCGAATGGGAAGCGAAATTCACCCATCGTTTACCGAATAAAGACATTTTTTTATTAAATATGTTATCGCACACCTAAATCAAAACAGTAGCAACTCAAAACTATTTTCTTTTCTTTAGAACTGCTGAAATATGATTTTCGCGACGCTATATGCAGAAATGTATTTAAAGATTTTTACTGCGCAGGGCCGCCGAGAGCCAGTGCCCCGGTGCAACTAAAGTTACGGGCCCCCTGAATTAACGAAAAAAAGGTCCTCAGTTGCTTTAAATAAATATTGTCGACTTCCACCAAAGTTTTCCCTAAAGGTTGAAGACCAAAAAGCCTTAATTCATTGCTGCTCCATTTACGTTTTTCATCACGCGCGGGCTCCAAATTTAGTCCGGGCCCCGGTAGTGAAATTTGTACCGCCTTCAACGCCCTTTCGGCAGCCCTGAATATGTGAAAGTCCATTTTTCACCTTTTAAAAATTGATTTTAAACCACTTTTATAACATCTTAAGATTTTTTTAGTTGTTACCCTATTTGATCTTAGGTGTGCAGATAGGCAAACAATCAGGTATTTCGAATGGGTTGCCCTAAAAAATTACTTTGTATATATGGTTTGCGGCTTTAGGAAAAAGTTTGCAACTTAGTGGAAAAACGTTTTAAAGAAATAATAAAACTACTAATAAAAAGGGTGTAAATTAAAGAGCCAAGCCACTTTAGCTTCAAATCAAGAAATTGTGTGCTTGTGATGTGTGTGGGTGTGTTAGATTGGAAATTTAAGTTTGGTGATGGATATATCTCAAAAACGATACATTTTTGAAAAAACACTCATACTGTGATACTTACACAGCTGGACGCATAATGGGCTTCATCACATATAAAATATAACATTGTTACACAGGATACAGCAGTAATCGTAAGCCCAATATCTTTAACCCCCATTCCATCTTGAATTTGAGACAATAATCCATAAATTGTTAAAGTGATTACAAAAAGAGATATAAACAAAGAAATGTCAAAACATATCCAAATGAGTTTCCAACATTTCGAACTATTCGACTAAGCATCATCCACAATGATCGATAATCTGCTATTCTGGTTGAAGGACCAATGTTTTTAGAGAGCATATTGAAAGTCTTCAGCTATAACAGTTGCAACCTTTCCTATGACGTCACAATGAGATTGTACCATGCACCTCCTATCATGTAAGTTACTACATTTATGTAACAATAAGGAATAACCCTAAAAAATGAATTTTAAATTAAAACGCTCTGATTTTTAATAATGCAATAAAAACGGATATTGAGAGTGTTCCCTGGATGACAGGTACATTGGTGGTAAAATTTTTAATTTCGTGTTCAGCATTATGGGTTCTGGTATAACACTGGTAAAAGTCTAGTCGTAGATATTATTTTAAAATGTTGAGTTAATATATTTGGTATATTCGTGTAAAAGTTTTATGTAGAACTAAAGTTCTTTAAACAAAACCTATACTTACTGTTTTAGACGACCAGACAAAAACGATTTTAGCTTTCATTATTATTATTTTTTAAATATTTAATTTGGCGAATAAAAAATCTTAATAATGGTTACAATACAACATTTTAGTTAAGTTTAATAAAAATGGATAAAAAAATATTATTTAACGAAAAAAAGAAAGAAAATGTAACTAACATTTAAAAACGTAAAATATGTTTTAGCTTTTTATCAATTTTTAGTACAAAAATCTTTATATACAATATTTTAAAACATTTTTTATTTTATTTTAGATTTAAAACCCATTCGTTGTATTTAGAATTATTTTTATTGATTTCTTGTTCAAAATAAATGATACCTAGTTTGTCTGTGTTATAGAGATACAAAGATGGCACATGCAGGGTGTCCAGAATATGTGGGCAATCTCTCGATTCATATAAACCACATAAAAATAATGTGACAAGCTCATATGAAAATGTTTCCCAAAGTCCTCTTTACAGAGATATGTGCCCTTAAAGGACGCCACTGGAAATCGGTTTTGCTTGAATAACTTTTATATCACTTGGTATAATGATTTTTTTTTAATATGATAAATACTAGTTAGAACTCCTTAAATGGTATCCTTGTAAAACATTTGCCCTTATTAGTTTACCAGGGGCGGACTGACCCTTACATAATAGTACTCATAATTTTTTACACCCTGTATAATAAAGGAAAAAAATATTATTTTTAAATAGCTTAAGCCCTTAGCTAATAAAGAGGCTACTCTTTTCATTTTGATTAAATAGGGTTGTATTTAATAATTTTGTTTGTCGGTTAGCATAGGCTCCTCCTATTAGGCTTTCTTTAGCTTAAATTATTGAAGAATATGGAGACCCTTCCACAATGCTGCAACATTATATTTAAGTTTAGTCAAAATAAAAAAAATCCCATTTTATAAGTTTTTTTAGTACCATCTGCAACAGATTAACCTCTTTCATCTTTTTAGATGTACCTACCAAACAAAAACTTGTTTTTGTCAAAAACGCTTTAATTTATTGAGATCTAACAGGGTACCTTTTTTAGCTAAGGATTTAGCTACCCAAAAATGCTTAATTCATTTCTTTATTATACAGGAGTGTAAAATAATTATCACTAAGTTATAAGGGTTATTCAGCCCTCGCGAACTAATAAAGGCAAATATTTTACATAGGATACCATTTTAAATAGTTCTTACATGTATTTATCATATTTAAAAAAATAGTACTATAAAAGTTATTAAAAAAAACGATTTCCAGCGGCGTCCTTTAAGGGCACATATCTCTGTAAAGGAGGGGCTTCAGGAAAAAAATTATAGGAACTTGTTACATATTATCCCAGGTTCTATATAAATCTCGATATGGCCCACATATTCTTGGACACCCTGTATATAAAAAAAAATACAAACGTCCTAATAGGAGACAGTAAACAACTAGATTTTAAAAATTAATTCTTTCCTCCTGACACGTAATGATTTTCTATTTATTTTGTTATTTTTAATTGGTAAGTTATTCATTAAAAAAAGACAAGAAATTAGAAAAATAATAATAAAAATAAAATCAGAATATGCATACATTTTATTTTATAAAGTCATTGATGTAATCTTTTCTTTAAATTTAGTCAACAAAAATTATAGGGGTAGTCTGTTTTATGCCTGTTTCGAACATTCCAAAACAATATAAAATTATGCGGAAATTTTCTTTTAATGAAAGTAATATATCTTTAAATTTTTATTATTGTAAAGCTTTCACATTTTAAGATAAAAATTAAAACCTAAAATTAAGATATCACTCTAATGGTTGACTAGTAGCCTTTATTTTGAACAAGAAATCATCTTTAAAAAAAAAACTAGTAATTTAGCCAGTTTTTGCAGTATACTTAAGAATGTTAGTCTCATGAGAATCATATGTGCAAAAATTATGAAAAATTCTAAAAATTTCTAAAATTTCTCACAAACCAAAATATCTTTTTCCTAGTCTGACGTATTTGAAACTGTTCTTTGTACTTATATTGCCTGAATTTATAACCTAAATGTGTTTAGAGAGTAAAAAGAGGCATGATTTGTAAAACTTAATAGTACCTGAAATAAAACAAAGTTTGCCATTGTAAGATGAGTAATTATCATGGTAGCACTACCCAATACTAATAACCCAATTGTTAAAAATACTGGTTTGTTTCCCAATTCAATGAATAATCTCTTCTTAGTTGTCCTGGAATAAATTTTCTCAAAAGCTACCATTTGCGTAAGTACATTGGCTTGCTTTTTGCTTCATAGAGACTTATGGGATTTATAACTATAGGGATAAGATATACTGTAAATAGATATTCGATTACAGCTTCTTCAAAGCGTCCTTCTTCTGTGCTTCTTGATATATCTACTTTAAACCATTTTAGGTAGCCTATGTAACCTAAAAAGTAAAAACTTGCATCAAAATGACCTACATCTATTTTTTAAAAGCTTTTATTTAACTTGTAATGTATGTATAATTTTGAAGCAATTATCTTAAACCACTTGAGCTGAAATTTGGTATCAGCGGCGCGGCGGTGCAAGATCATAATTTTATAATGATTGGGATCCAGTGTTTTAATCTTACAGAAAAATAAATCATTCAGTGTTCCAGTATCGCAGAGTAAGGATCCCTAAAGATGTGTCGTGCAATCGATGGTGAAATGTCGGTAAACGAATTTATTTTGACGCGGTCCAAACCCAATAACCAAGATTCCTTAGTTGACCAAGGTCGTGAAAGCTTCCGTTCTATGTAAGAAATAAGATATTTTTTTATAAGATTGGCATGGACATTGTCTGATGGTACTCTAATAAAACCAGAATGAGCCCGAATAAAGTTTGTTTTATTTTAATAATTATTAGAAGCAGCGAACGTAAAACAACATAACTAAGTATAGTGCACTGGTCCTGAAAGTGTAATCATGGTAACTTAAACGACCAGTGACCAGTAAATAGTTGTTTTTTATGTGTGTTTGTTTACGATATTCACAAATTAAACGGGCCCAATTAAAGTTACTTCTGTGTGAGAAAGTAACTAAAAGGTAAAACATAAGATAATTAATTTAAGGGCTTTATTCATTAAAGGATAACATGAAAATACAATTTTTCTAATAAAGAATTGACAGCAAAGTTAAATATATTGGATTATATTCAAATTCCAGCTGTACAAAAAAATATTTAAAACTGGTTATGAATTATTAGGAATTATGAAAACAGTTGAGCTAACAAAAATTTTTATTTTTCGTTGTAGTTTTTTTTTTGTTACGGTTTTATAATCATTAAAATTAAAATTTATTATCAGAAATTTAAATTTAATCCTAAATTAGTTTAAGTTTATAAAAGTCAAAAAAGTTGCTTAGGATTTATGTCAAATTTAAGTTTAACTACATAAAATGTTGCCACAATGTGCGATATTGTTAATACAATACTAATACTTTGCTATTTTGTATTTTAAATAATATTTGTTCTTGTTTCCAAAAGAATATTCTTAAAAAATATATAAGTTAACGTGTTAAGGTATGTGTAATCGATTTGAAGTCAAGGTCCTAGACATGCATTTATTAATTAATTATTATTTGCGTCAAATTGTTCTATAAATATATTGTACTTTTCCCAAAAATCCAGTAATAATGAAAGCGGCTACTATAAATTATCTTGTAATATACTTAAGACTTTGATGGTATATGTATACCCATGGGGTTTTAAAAAAGTAAATACTGGAACATATACGGGTCCGATAAGACCACAGTATAAAATTATTTTAGTCTATACAGGGTGTCTCAAAAAAGTGTGACGTATCAAAGTTATATTTTTTAAAATGAAACACCCTATATTTTATGACGGTTTTAGATTCTACTTTAAAAAATAACTCAAGTTTGTTTATAGTACTAAGTGTCTAATTTTATTCGTTTTTGTGATATTTGATTTTTTTGAAAAATGCAGAGGTAAAATTAAATTGATTTTGCTTTAACACTTTAAACTTTAAAATGTGTAACAAGATTAGAAAAGTCTGCCATATCATACGTAGGTCAAATCAAGATCAAATATTGTACAGGGTGATCAAAAATAATTTCAATTTTTCAGAAAATCAAATAGCCATATCTCTCTTATTTTAAATGGAACACCCTGTATTATTTTACGTTACATGATGACAAATAAAATACTCTTTCAAATGGTGTATAGGTTGCCTATACCTATCTTTTGTGCTTTTTAGTAAAATCTGTTTTAACAAATTTTTAGTCCAAATGTTTATTTAAATTAAAGTTGGCTGTGACATAGCAGCCATTAATATTTTTCTTAAGAAAATAACACCGACCATTTATTGATTACTGGTGTTTTAGTCAGTTTAAAAGAAATTTCAATGAATTTAAATAAAAACCCTTTTTCTACAACAACAAGATAATATAATACTGGTAGGATGTGAAAAAATGGTTTACTTTAGTCTAGAGTTAATCCTGAAAAATATTCCAGGAGAAACCATCTGATAACCTTAAATAGTTGCTTTAAAAAATTTGACACAGTGATTATGGATAATGGAAGAAACGAGTTATAGGTCACAGAATGTCGTCATAACTGACCAGAGGCGTTATTAGGATTGTTTAAAAACACAAGTTTTATCATTACCACATTGAGCTGAAATAAGTGTTATTGGAAGTAGCATTATAAACAACTAATTTTTTTTCTGTTAATTTTTAAAAATAGTGGCAGATAATACAAAATCTTTTAATTTTGTGCTTTTTTCCAACAAATTTACATTTTTCAATAACGGCTTAGTAAATAGGCATAGCTATATCACAGCCTACTTACATTTAAATAGACATTTGGAATAAAAATATGTTAAAACGGAATTTACTTAAAAAGTATAAAAAATAGGTATAGGTAACCTATACACCATTTGAAAGAGCATTTGGTTTGTCATCATGTGGTGTAAAAAAATACAGGGTGTTCCATTTAAAATAAGAGAGATATTGCTATTTGACTTTCTAAAAATTGAAATTATTTTTTGATTACCCTGTATAATCTATGATCTCGATATGACCTACGTATGATAAGGCAGACTTTTCCTAATCTTGTAACAAATTTTAAAGTTTAAGGAGTTGTTAGTGATATTGTTAAAATAAAATTAATTTAATTACACCCCTCCATTTAAAAAAAAATCAAATATCACAAAAACGAATAAAATTAGATACTTGGTACTATTACCAAACTTAAATTATTTTTTATGTAGAATCTAAAACCGTCATAAAATATAGGGTGTTCCATTTAAAAAAATATAACTTTGATACGTCACACTTTTTGAGACATCCTGTATAGAGTAAAATAATTTTATACTGTGGCCTTATCCTACCTGTATATGTTTCAGTATTTACTTTTTAAAACCCCATGGTTATCCAGCTACAGACCGTGTCAAATATGGTGGGCCACCCGTATATATATACAGGGTGGCCCACCATATTCGACACGGTATTTACTTTTTTAAACCCCATGGTTATCCAGCTACAGACCGTGTCGAATATGGTGGGCCACCCTGTATATTAATTGCAATAATAAATTACTAACAAAAAGTTGCCTAGAAACGTATTTATTTTTTTTTAGCTAAAAAATAATAAAGGAAAAATGCGTGAGAAATTATTAATATAAAATATTGGTTGGTTTCAACAATTCCTTAATGTTTTATATTTCTGACAGTAGACAAACATAGGGTGAATTATTATTAGTAATTCTTTTTTTGTATAAAATAATAATACGGGAGATCAGTAATTAAGTTTTATACAGGGTATCCAAGAATGTGTAGGCAATCTTTCGGATTCATATAGAATACGTAAAAATAATGTGACATAAATTCCCATCCCATAAATTTTTTCCTAAAACCCCTCTTTACAGAGATATGTGCCCTTAAAGGACGCCGCTGGCCGCTGGAAATCAGTTTTTCTTGAATAAGTTTTACAGTACTTGGTATAATAAAACAAATTGTTAATATGATAAAAACAAGTAAGGACTTTTTAAAATGGTATCCTTGTAAAAAATTTGCCTTCATTAGTTCGCCAGGGGCGGACTAACCCTTACACAATAGTGGTAATTATTGGTACGCCCTGTTTATTAAGGCAATAAAATAAATATTTTTGGGTACCTTAAATCCTTAGCTAAAAAAATATTTCTGTAAGATGTCGATAAATTAAAGCGTTTTCGACAAACACAAGTTTTTGTTTAGTAGGAACATCTAAAAACATAAGGTTATTTTGTTGAAAATGGTACTAAAAAACTTATAAAAGATTTTTTTATTGTCGAGGAACCTAAAACTCATGTTGCAGCATTGTTTAGGGTCCCATAATCTTCGATAATTAAAGCTAGAAAATGCATAAAGTAAGAGGAAGCCTATGTCGAATCGACAAACAAAATTATTAAATACAACCCTATTTAATCAAAGGGTTGTTTTTCTCGCAAACCACTTAACTTTATCGATATCAGTTAGGAGTACCTTTTTTGTCAAGGGTTAGCTATTTAAAAACGATATTTTTATTCCCTCATTATACAGGGTGTAAAAATAATTAGTACTATTGTGTAAGGGTTGGTCCGCCCCTGGCGAACTAATAAAGGCAGATGTTTTACAAGGATGCCATTTGAAGGAATCCTTACTGGTATTTATTATATAAATATAAAATATATTTTATTATACTAAGTGAACTAAAAGTTATTCTAAAACAACGATTTTCAGTGGCGTTCTTTAAGGGCATCATATCTCTGTAAAGAAGGGGCTTAAGGAAAATATTTTATTTGAACTTGTCACATTAATTTTATGTGATTTATATAAACCCGAGAGATTGCTTACATATTCTTGGACATCCTAAATTTATTAATTATTGAATTATTTTAGGTTTATAACCTGCTTCTATTGGTTAAATCATGGTTTTAATGACACAACCATTCTTCCATTGACTCAGAGTCTGACCTCGGTTAATTACTAGAATTCAATCGAAATGGAAGTCTTATTGTGGTAACTGTGGTTATAAAGCAACAACAGAACTAAAGGCAATAAAAAAAAATAATATTAATTCTTAACATTCTTTCTACTCTTCTGTTTTAAAATAGCAAGAAATTTTGATTATCTAATTTACATACTTTAAAATTAAATTTGTCTTAGATGGAATTATAGACTTAGTAACAATAGATATTTAAGAGTCAAAGGAGTAGGTAAGGTTTTAATTTAAGGCATACACAAGGTGTTTCTAAACAAACGCGAAGAAATTTAGGAGGTGATTCCTTGTTAAAAATAAAGGGAAGTTTGATTTATAAACCTGGGGTCAAATGTCAAACATTGGGGAGTTATCGCAAAAAAAAATTAACAAAAAAGACATTATTTTCTTTGCTTAAAAACAAAATAAGTGTTATAATTAAACTACCGAGTAATGTTAAATAAAGAGATATTACAAATGCCTTAATAGGTGACAGCAGATAAATAATTTTTTTATAAAATACATTTTCCCATCTCGGCACGTTACGATTAACATTTTATTTTTTAATTTGAATCCAATGAGTTAAACGAAAATAATACACAAGTTAAAAAGTTTCTAAATGGTGCAATCTATCCTAATTTATATTTTTTGAGGTCATTGCCTAAGTGTCTACTTTAAATTTAGTTAGCAGAAACGATAGGGGTAGTCTATTTTAACCATTCCAATACTCCTAAAAAAGAGCAAATATATTCAAAAAGTTTATTTTTATTATGGAAATATTTTTGTAAAATTTGATTATTCTAGCGGTTTTCGTTTTGGAGATAAAAAATAAAAACGTTATTATTGCCATTTTTGTACTGCGATATCTCACTAATAGTAGACTTTTGAGCCTATGTTTATAAAGCAAACTACCCTTTATCTTGAACAAGAAATTACCTTTTAAAATTTTTCGCATTTGTTTAGAAACACCCTGTATATATTTTTTAATATTTTATAAATTAAAAATATAAGTCACTATAAAACACAGTTTTAATAGTGGACTTATTATAAACGTTACTCAGTTACTCATAATAAGTCCTTAAATGACACTCTAACAGCTTATGTTAAATAACCTAAGTAACTATGATTTCACCTCTACATACAGTGTGTTTTTCATACTGTGGTAGTGTTCCACGGATGGACTTAGTATACTATACCTGTAAAAATATTTTTAATATTTCTAAAAAAGTTATTCTTCATACAAATTTTCGCCGTAGGACATACATAATAATATTCAAAATCCCAAAAATATTATTTTAAAAATAGAAAAAAATAAAAAAACATATTTTTTGAGACTACCTAATAAAAAAGCGTGAAAAAAATGATTAAAAGTGTATAATAATCTTGTTTACTGTTGGTTATGGTTTCTTGAGAAAAATTAAGGTTAATGATACAAAGCAAAAAAATTGAAAAAGAATTCATTAAAGTATTTTTTATAAAAGCGTTAAAAAGAATTGAAAACTTAATAATTAGCAAATTAGTGGACTGTATTTTTATATTTAAATGAATTAATTAATGATAATGATCGGACGGTAGCACACAAGTGTTTACCTTGGTAGATTGGTCTGTTTCGGATTCAATTCATCTGGAACGGAGGGTACCCTCGTAGTAAATCCAATAATAAATGGCACTATCCACAAAACTACATCAATTTGAAGTTTATTTGCAACAATAACGAAAGGTTTTTTGGTACCTTTGGATCGGACGCACGACGTGGTCGAGTCTCGATTTTCTGCAGTACTGCCGGCGGGAGGGATTATAACAACCTGTGTGCCTTATCAATTCGCAAAATACACTATACCGGCAGGATTAAATAAATGGAAAATTTATATAGCATTAGTTTGTCATAAAAATAAATAAAAATTATAATTAACATATAACATTCCCAAAAATAATAAATTTAGTGATTCTCAAACATTCACCCCGCCAAAACGAATGTTTTTAAAGTAGGGTAAAAATAAAATAAAATAAGATATTAGGTAATAAAATAAATAAAAAATAGAACAATTAAATTTAGTTGCCTGGTAAAGGGCAAATTTTAACTACCGGCCGCTGCATAACACCGTGAGCCGTTTTTAACGTAACAAGCGCGAACGATACCATCTTGACCGGGATGTAATTTTAAAATTCCTAGCTATTTCCCAATGAAGGAGGCTTTTGTTCGTGTTTAATAAGTACAAGAGCGCCTTCAGCAATTGGAACTGTGGGCTCTGTCCATTTATGTCTCTCTTGAAGAGAGTGAATATACTCGTGGGACCATCTTTTCCAGAAATCATTCTGGATTCGCTGGATTAATTGCCAACGACTTAATCGATTAATTTTTACAGAATTTAAAGATCGTATGAAAATTGTGATTGTTTAAGTCGGCCACCGACTCGCAATAAACCTTCTAAATCAATAAATGAGCCAGCCTTCTAAAAGGTTTTGGCAATAAACTATTTTGTTTGATTTTAATTAAAAGGTCAGAAAACACATTTTTCTGTACATGTTTTATAATCAGTTTAAGTGCATGAGTTAACTCATCAAGAGTAAAAGCATCATGTCTTTTAACCTTTAATTTAAGGTTAGAAATAAATCGAAAAATGTAGGCAACAATACGTTGAATTTTTAATAACGAAGAAAATCGATTTAATAAATTTAAAATAAAATTGTCTGAAGAAACTATGACATTTAAAGCTACGTGTCTTTTCTTCTTTAGATATTTCTTCATCGTGAGACTTTAGAACAGATTGCGTAGGCCAAAGATCTTTGGAGTGAAGTAAAAATTCCGGACCTGACCACCACATAGTGTTATTTAACAACTGATGTGGAGTTTGACCACGACTAGCGCAATCAGCGGGACTGAGCGCTGAAGGAACATAATGCCAAGAAGCAGTAGGCAAAATGTCTTGTATGTGACTTACTCTGTTGGCTATAAATGTTTTCCATCGATGTGGAGACGATGATAACCAAGCAAGAGATACCATGGAATCTGACCAACAGTAAACTGGTGTCAAAATTAATCAGATTAGTATAACTTTTTCTAACAAAAGTTACCAAATCTGCCAAGAGAACGGCTGCCAAGAGTTCCAAACGTGCAATTGATATAGTCTTTAACGGCGAGACTCGACATTTAGCACATACAAGATAAGTTTTGATATTATTTGAAGTATCAATGATTCTAAAATAAATAGCACTAGCATACCCAATTTGCGACGCATCACAAAAACC
The DNA here is from genome assembly GCA_014170235.1 of Listronotus bonariensis. Lineage (NCBI taxonomy): Eukaryota > Metazoa > Arthropoda > Insecta > Coleoptera > Curculionidae > Listronotus > Listronotus bonariensis. The sequence goes on from JACEGR010009211.1 coordinate 24,689, forward strand.
ATGTAGCTCAATATGAAAGAGAGAACTAGAGTTTAAATAACGAGGTATATTTATATCAGCAAGTTTGGGCATTTCATCTTTAAATTTAGTCCAAATGTCCAAAATGGAATCTGAGGGAGATTCATCCCAATCAATCTTTGATTCCCACAATAGTTGCAAAAGGCGTTTTGCAAGCAAAATGCAGGGCGAAATAAAACCTAACGGATCAAAGATTCTACTTATTTCGGATAGAATGGTACGTTTAGTACAGGGACGTTCTATGGGAAAGTATGAATAAGAAAAACGTCTAAACTGGGGTTCCACCTCAAACCTAATACTTTAAGAAAAGACGGTTCATCTTTATCAAAATGACAAGATTCTTGAACATCATAAGAAGGAATTCGAGATAAAAAGGTCTGGATGGTTACTTGCCCATTTGCCCAGTTCAAAACCTCCCTTTTTTAGGAGTTCAATAAGTTCTACTTGCAACGACAAGGCAGCTTCGAGGTCTTGACTTCCAAGTAAGCCGTCATCAACAAAAAATTGTTGACGTAATGCCTGAGCTGCCTGAGGAAAAGAATCCTTTTCCTGAGTAGCAAGCTCCTGCAAGGTTCGCAAGGCTAAGTATGGTGAGGAAGCAACTCCATAAGTAACCGTACGAAGAAAATACTCCTGAAGGGGTTCAGAAACATCGAAACGCCATAAAATGCGCTGATAAGTCCAATATTCAGGTTGAACATTGATTTGACGATACATTTGTTTTATATCACAAATGAAAACGAAAGCAAAAAATCGAAAGGTTAAAAGTAAAGCTGAAATATCTTGTTGAAGTTTTGGACCAACAAGAAGAGTGTCATTTAGGGATACGCCCTGTATATCACGAAGACTAGCATCAAAAACAACCCTAATTTTGGAGTCGACAGTGTGCTCTTTAAAAACAGCATGATGGGCTATATAATATGCTGACGAATTAAAATAATCATTAGCTGGAACTAGAGACATATGACCAGAGTCAAGATAGTCTCTCATGAAATCTATATATTTCTTATGTAAATTTGAGTTTTTTGTAAAACGATTTTCAAGCATGCAGAAACGACGGTAAGCTTGTGAATAAGTATCAACAAATTTGGGCTTAAAATGACGAAATGGTAAAGGTACCGAAAAACGTCCTGACATGTCTCTAGACGTTAAAGTCCTAAAAATGTCCTCACATTTCTCCTCCTCAGGAGATACAGGTAGCGGTTTATTAATTTCCTCAATTTCCCAGAATTTCCGCAATAGCAAGTCAATATTTCCGTCCAAAGAAACGTGACAATTTAAAGGTGTATTAGAGACTTCCAAACCATTTGAACAATTAGTTTTTCCCTGTAGAATATAACCGAAAACTGTTTCCAAAGCTACCGGTTGATTAGACCTTCCAAAAATACGTCCTGATTTTAAAATTAAAGGTACTAGCTCTGCACCAATGAGCATATCTATAGGACCGGGAATGTTAAACCGGGCGTCAGCAAGCTTTAGCTGACGTATATGTTCCATGTCAGAAACATTAATATGAACTTTAGGTTGGTTTGAACATACGTTAGGAAGTACAATGGCTTCCAAGGAAAAACTGGATTAAACTGGTTACATGGTTTTATAAAGCATTGAACCATACCACTGTTGGTTGAAGTTGTCATGCCATTTAGACCTTCAACTGGGATATAAAACCTCTTACGACTAAGGCCTAGACGTTTTACACACTTTTCGGATATAAAATTGGCCATTGAACCGGTATCTAGAAGAATACGAATTTTCTGGAAATTTCCCCAATTATCCCTAACATCAACTTCGCAAGTAGATAGTAGAACAGTGTGGTTTGAGGAACTGATAAAGTAGTTGGTAATACAGTGAGTATTTGTAAGTGGAAACTGACCCTGATTATTGTCTACAGGTGCCATTGCTGCTGTAGAAGCAGGCATACGCTCATGAAAAGTTTCAGTTTCAGAAAGAGAAAGATTTGGTGATAAAATTTTATTAAAATGTAAAGTAGTGTGGTGTGGAAACCTACAAACACGACATCTGTGGGGTGAACCACAATTTTTGAGTGTAGCATGAGGAGATACTAAACAATTGACGCATAATTTGTGTTGTTTAGCAAAGGAAAATCTATCTTGTGGCGATTTAGCCAAAAAAGAAGAACATTTAAATAAAGGATGTGTAGCTGAAGAACATAAAATGCACTTTGGATCATTACCAGATCCGCCTGGACTAGTAAGAAAGGAAGAAGGTATTCTTTTCCAAAAGATTCTCGATTTGAGTGTGGAGTATTTACAGGCGGTTTAGGCTTTTGTCTGTCATTAACTGACGAATGAGTATACTGAACAGACTCTAAGGCTATACATTGTGTTTCTAAAATGTGGTTAGCTGTCTATATGTAGGTATCTCCCGACCAAGGCTATTTTTAAGCTCAAAGTCAGTTCTAGTTTTAGAATCAAGTTTATTAATTAATAAATTAAACAAAAGAAAATCCCAGTGATTAACGGGAAAATTAAGAGCTCTTAAAGCTGCAACGCTTTTCCGGAAAAATATTTAAAAGTTGTCGTAACTCCCTAGAAGTGGCCTTTGAATAGAAGGGGCACAAAAATCTCATTGTAATACTGAGTTGCCAAAAATACGTTTATTTTGATATCGTTTTTCCAACGTTTCTATAAGCGATAGTATAATTTGCTTCTGTAAGAGGTAATACTTAATTAAAGCCAGCGGTTCCTTATCTAAAGAAGTAAGTAAGTATTGGAATTTTTCCACGTTAGACAAATCATGGTTATCATGAATAAGACTCTTAAATAAATCATGAAAACTCAGGCCAATTTCTAAAATTGCCATCAAAGGTTGGTAAATTGCTTAGGAAGCTTTGCAACAAGTTTTGGCATTGCTGGAGCTGGTCCTGACCAGTATTAGGATTTATAGACGTGTTAGCTAACTGAGAAGCGGAATCAGCCACTAGCACATCATGTTTACTAGTTTTTACCCCATAGAACGCTTGATCTGTGGCAATCCGTAATTTGTCATACTCGGGAAAAATCTTCATCGTTAATTAACGAGATAATTACGTTATGAGCGGCTTGGAAACTCATCATAGATAGCACCAATTTTATCCGCCTGAGCTAAATGCGGATTTTAAAGAATCATCCGTAGAAGCGGCTTTTCCAGCCTCATAGGTTTGCCGGGAAACGTTTGTAAGCCGTTGTACGTTTTAATTTAGCTTTAGTTATTTTATCTGACATTGCAAACCATATGCTATATGAATTCAAGAATTCAAAAAATGCTTTACGTAAACAGTTATTTCAGCATTAACTATTTCAGAATAAATTTCTATTTTTAAATAAAGCGTATGAATATCTACGCCTGTATTAAGGCGTAATTAGGCGTATAAACAAATGGGTAGATAAGCTATAAGCGTAAAAGGTCAAAGATTTGGTACTGCAATAATAAAAAGTGTAGCCTGAGAACCGCCCAAGGCTAGACTGCAGACCTTTAAAGGTAAACATTCTGGGTTTTATGCCGTTTTTCTACTGGACAAACCAATGCAACAAAACAAAATGCTATCAAAAAAAGTTTAAGAATTAACAAATATGTCCTTATCCGGCAAAGAAGGATCAAAAATGCAGTAGAAACTATGAAAACTTGACAGTTAGCAAATTAGTGGACTGTATTTTATATTTAAATGAATTCACTAATCGATAATGATCGGACGGTAGGCGCACATACGCGTTTTCACCTTGGTAGGATTGGTCTGTTTCGACTCAATGCATCTGGAACGGAGGGTAATTCCTCGTGGTAAATCCAATAATAAATGAGCAATCTATCCACAAAACTACATCAACTGCAAAGCTTATTTGCAAAACAATAACGAAAGGTTTTTTGGTACCTTTGGATCGGACCAGCAACGACGTGGTCGAGTCTCGATTTTCTGCAGTACCGCCGGGCGGGAGGGATTCTAACAACCCGTGTGCCTTATCTAATTCGCAAAATACACTATACCGGCAGGATTAAATAAATGAAAAATTCATATAACATTAGTTTCATCATAAAATAAATAAAAAAGTTATAATTAATATATAACATTCTCAAAATAATAAATTT
>JACEGR010009212.1:0-28785 GCA_014170235.1 Listronotus bonariensis
AGGTGGTATCTCCACTTTGGGTCAAAATTGAGTTAGACCCAAAAGATGAAAGGGTATTTAAAATTACACCTTCTGCCATACCTTAAAAGTGGTAAAACCTATAAGCAAACTGAAAAATGGCCTATGAAAAATTGTGGTATATCCAAAAAAGGCATCTATTGTTATCTTAAAGGTGGCATGAACAATTTTCCTAACTATAAAGTGGTATTTACAAAATAATTTAAATATACCACTTCTAAGCTAGGCTTCATATCCATTTTTAAACACATTTTCAAAACGATAATGTGGTAAATACAGGAATGCCGGTTGTTACCACGTTTAAGCTTTGTTACACCAACATAGAGGTGTCTTGGAGGTGTCTCAGCCTGTTAGTTTTTATGCTGATTCACGTTCGGTTTGTGCAAATTTTTTCATAACGTACAAATAAACTGGTCTGGAAACTAAAATTATTTTGACAAAGTTACTTAATAAAATTTGTGTTTGACCCGTGTGGTATGGTTTTAACTTAGTGATTAGGTAAGTCAAGAGATTTTGTTATTTTGTAGTTTACAATAATAATAGCCGTTAACAAATGTAAGGTTAGTTCTCATATGCTAAATTTAATTTGTGCACGAATGTCAACTTTCAATAATTTGTCCCATACAAGAACAACAATAAAAATAGTACATGGTTTTATTAGGAGCAAAAGTTATTATAACTAATATAAAAAAGATAATACTTTTCGTGGTGAGGCTGTAGGATTGACGGACAAGCTCTGCGAGTCCGGCAACTATATCCAAACCATAAAAAGTGACTTTTGCTCCGAATAAAACATGTTATTTTATCTTGAAACCTTAAAATTCAATATAATCCTCTAATTTTTGTAATTTTAATTTTCATTCTCAGTGGCTGCAAAAGTCTTTTGCTGCCGCCGACTGCAAAAGTAGATTCAAAAAAGTTAAAAAATAACAAAACAAGTGTCACATCATCAGGTCAGAAATGACATATTAGACCTTAGACCTTAAAATAGGGTCGGGATAACTCATGCACTGAAGCTGCTCGGCTTATTGTGCGCCCTGTCTTTTACGTCTGGGTGATGTCAGCCAGACGCGACCTACACAGCTTAACGTGGGTTCCGAACCACGATCCTATATGCGACAACTTAAGACAGCGTCCCCACCCAGGGATTAACGGACCTACCAAATGAGTGGGGTCCGCATGTCTACGGTTGTGCGGGACACGGCAAAATGTGTTCCGGCACCCTGGGCTTTCAACGGCGATACATTTTGCACTTTGTCCATCTATTGTTGAGCTAACCACTTAATTTCTGACCAACTTATTAATAAGCATTTGGCCTTAGCAGGATTCGAACCCACCTCATGCCCGTTGTTGAAAGTTAGCGTTGCTTTTGCAATCGCTTTTGCGGCAACAAAAGTGTACTTTGCAGCCGCTGACACAGGCTGCAAAATTAGTTAAAAAGACATAATGACTTTACTAGGCGGCAGTAAACTGTTGATAACAAAAGGGTTTTAGTATGTGGGCTTATAATATTTTTTTATTATCCGAAATCTTGTTGAAGATTAAAAATAAAATTTGTTAATATTTTTGGACATAAATGGTCAGCAAGAAGAGAACTTTGAGTTCAGTTTTAAGCATTATCTAAACATATTTTTTCTCAAAAATGAGCGAAAAAGTCAGTTTATGGCTCGCTTTATGGTCACATTCTAAATTGTATGTGGTGTTTTAATGGGTACCGTTTTGATTCCAGCAAAAATGTTTATGTGTGGATCTAAAAGGTCTGGAGAAATTTTGCGGAAGGCGCTGGTCAACCCTGAGCCTACGTATACTGAGTTACAGCCTGTAGCTTTTCAGGAAGATACCAATAAAGAGTCGACAAATTCATCCTGTCAAAAACAAACTGTTACAAGAATTCTCGATGCATCAGATGTTCAACATAGTTCTCACAAAGATCTACCATTTTATTCTGACATATGTTCCATACAAGTTGAACAACCATCCACATCTCGAGACTTTTCACCTTATTGTGACTCTATCGATGTCACTCAAAGACCAATGTTGCAGTATGATTCTGATGATTCTGTACGAGACCCCGACTTTGTTGACGAAAACGCTAATGAGTCATCTTCTTCTAATGATGATGAAAATATCCCATTGGCAGTTTTGAAAAATACCAACCGATTGAGTTTGAGAAATACTAATATAATAAACGAATATACAAAAAAGGGTGAAATTAGGAAACGCAAACGTTTTGATGAACCCTTATCTAAAAGGAAGGAGAGGAAATGGGAAGAAAAGAAGATAAAGTACACAGTAAAACCAGCTTGTAAAGTTACCTGTCAAAAAAGTGTAGCTCCGTCTTTACAAATGATCAAAGGAAATTGATCAACACTGAGTACTGGCAGATGAAGTTTGCAGAAAAAGAAATTTTGTTATGAGCTCAATAGTTTATAAGGATGTTACACGTCATAGAGTTAATAATTCCAGGCGAAAAAAGTCGATGAGTTATTTTATGAAAAGTGAATCTGGCGATAGGGTGCAAGTATGCAAGACATTTTTCTTGCTACTCTGGGGTATACCAAAAATAATGATCGTATCATCCAAGATTGTTTTTCAAATAAACAAGGAAATGTCATTAGCCATAGAGACAGCAAACAGGGTAAACATACAAAGACAGCAAAAATTGATAGAGATTTGATAAAGGCCCACGTCGAATCGTTTCATCCGGCAGTATCCCATTATCGCCGGGAGCATGCCCCCAACAAACGATATCTGCCGAGTGACATAACCATTCAAGCTATGTATACAGATTTTAAGGAAAAACATAATGTTGGTTGCTCATATGAAATATATCGAAGTATAGTCTCAAAAGAAATGAATATATCTTTCACCAGGCTTGGTCATGAGCAATGCGAAGCATGCGAAACTTTTAATTTACATCATGCAGATCATAATAAGGAAAATTTAAGTTTGGAGTGTGATAAATGCATTTTGTGGCAAACACATATGAAAAAAGCAACAGAAGCCCGAGCTGCTTATAGGAGGGATACGGAGGGTACTGATGAAACAACAGTATACTTTTCTGGTGATTTACAAAAGGTTATTATGTTACCAAGGCTCGAAATGTTTAAGAGAGTAATTTTTTGTCCAAGAATAATAGCCTTTAATGAAAGTTTCGTACCCTTAGGCGAAAAGCAGAAGCATTTAACCCCAGTTGCTATAGTTTGGCACGAGGGATTAGCAGGAAGACAAAAGATGATATAATAAGTGCATATTACTCTTTTTTTTAGAAATGCGTGACTTTGAGAATGTAATTTTATGGGTCGATAATTGCTCCTCGCAAAATAAAAATTGGAGTCTATTTTCTTTTCTCTTATTTATGGTTAATTCTTTAGAAACAGCAACCAAACAGATTGTAATTAAATACTTTGAACCTGGGCATACGTTCATGTCTGCGGACACTTTCCATCACCAAGTGGAACTTTCTATGCGTAAAAATCCAAAATTGTATGATTTTCAAGATTTTGTTAATGTTGTTCGGAACGCAAATAATAAAAAGGTTAATGTTGTTACGGCAACTAATTTTTACGAATGGCCAGACTGCTCATCCACTTATAAACTAAAAAAATACAGCCTCGAATCTACTTAAAAGATATCGTTCAAATTCGAGCAAAACGAGGCGAAAAAGTGTTAACTTATAAAACAAGTTTTTCCAATGACAGCGAAGAGAAAGAGTTAAACTTTTTAAAAGTGAATATTTTAAAAATGGAGTTTCATTTCCTTTTAACAAAAAACCAATGCGTGGAATAACTGAAGAACGAAAAAACAATATTATTCAAAATTTATCTTCGATAATTCCAGAACATCGTTTAGTGTTCTGGAAAACTCTACCAGTTAACAACGAAGCACATAATCTAATTACAGAAATAGATGACTGAAACAATTATTCTGTTTTCCTATATTTAAAATATATCCATAATTTAGATTACTCTCACTTATTTTTTGTATTTTCGAAAGTTTAAAACCGTATTTAGTATAAGATTTTCTACAATTTTGTTTTAATTTATGTTGTAAGTAATATATTATTTTTAAAATCCCAATATATTTTATAACTTCTTTTTGTACCATAACAGATTTATACCCGTTTCCACCAACATTTTAGGGGTTCCCTACCGCTAGATAAAGAGTAACTAACGGTAACCTAATGTAAGTTATTCTCTACCTAGAGTTAGGGAATTCCCAAGACAGTCGGTGGAAACGGCGTGGCAGGCAACAAGGACAGAAACGTCACATGAATACTGATCTTAAAAGTGGTATCAGCCATTTTTTGGTCTGATAGTAGTACCACTTAAATAAATACCTTAGTAATTTAAGTTATGCATTTTCTGAAGAGTACCATGCAACACTAAAATTACTAAATGGTTTTAAATAGTTGAAATTTAGATTAACTTCAAAAGCGATTTTCTCAATTTTAACATTTCTTGCGATACCACCTTTAAGCTTAGCGCGGCTAAAAGAACGAACTAAAGTGGGAAGTTCGGGGCCTGTCCAGTTGGACCGTATAAGGCATGCATACGCGCGGCACCGCGAGAGGTTTCTCTGTTGGGAACCGTGAGTGGAGGAACTCATACTGGACAATTCTTCAGAGCAGAAGCCATGGAAGCACCTATAAAGAAGCGATATATCCCCCCACAGCCCGACGATGGGCAAGAGAGGGAAGCCTTTCTGTAGAGTGAAGGATCATTAATGAGACAGAATAGCTCTTCTTTGAATGGAATCAAGAATGCTTAGGGTTGTGAGGGGACGCCTTGCCCCAGATACGAGAGCAATATTCCAAGGAGGTCGGATTTGGGACACACCACATAAAGTGCATAAATTAGAAGGGGAAAAACACTTTTGGCTTCGAAACGAGAAATCCAAGCTTTTTGAAGCTGCCGTGGCTATAGATACAATGTGTTTATGCCAGTTAAGGTTACTTTCAAATGTGACGCCCACCATATTAAAGGTGTCTACTCTGTAAAACTTGGCCGCTCATAAGTAGAGGATAAGTATTTGATGACTCTTTTCGCGACAAGGAACATGATTGTGTTTTGGATGCATTAAAATGGACGAGATTTTTGGCTGCCCCAATCCAATATTAAATTAAGATCCTGCAAAGAGATATCTGCATCGCTCTGCGTTTGTTTTCCAAGTCAGGTTTAGTGATGGGTTTAGGAACCTGAAAACTGGAGTGAAGGGACTATCGTCAGCGAATCTATGACTGGAATCAGTTGTGGACGAGAGAAGGTCGTTAATGTGAAGAAGAAACAATGTTGGTGCCAGAACTGAGCCTAGAGGCACTCCAGCATTTACTTGGTGAAAGCTTGAAAGAATGGCCGTCCACAATAACTGATATACGTCGATCAAATAGATAACTAGAGAGCCAAGTACAGAGTTTAGTTTAAATACCATAGGAGGAAAGTTTATTAAGAAGTGCGGCATGCCAGACCTGGTCCAAAGCTTTGGATATATCAAGAGCAACGATCTGGGACTCACCTAGAAACTCAAGAGACTTATTCCAGCAGTGTGATGCGAAGGAAAAGAAGATCTGCTGTAAGATCTTTTTGTGGTGCCACCACTCACCGCGTGTAATGCTGCCAAGGACTAATAAGTTATTGATTTTATGAAAACATAAAAATAGAACACGATAATCATAAAAATCATAGATCCATAAACTAGAATAAAAACTGAATATTTTAATATACCTTAGTTTTGCACTACTTTTAACAACTAATTTTTTTATTGATATCTTATTTTAAATTCAGACATAAGCTATTTATATTAAAGAAAAACGAGGTGGTTTCGTACTTTTTAAAGAGAAGCACTTGCAAAGGGGTTACCAGACTTTTTATTTACAGAGAAGCCCTAGTCGACTGCATTTGCAAAACGGGCTATCGTACTTTTAATTCACTATGAAATATAGTCGACTGAACTTTTGTAAAGGGGGTACCGTATTACTTTAAACTACGGTAGTTCGCTTTGCTAATGCAGTCGACTATTCTTCTTTGTGAACTCGAAAAACTACGGTAGCCTGTTGTTTAGGTCAATCGAACTCATGCGTGAAAATAAGAAAGTAAATAATAACCCTTTTGGTAAAAAAATAAGACAATGCCAAAGTAACAACTATAGTAAGAGATCGAGACGCATGTTTAAAAAGAAAACATTTAAACAAATTGTATTTAAATTAACTATATTACAAATCCAAAATAAACAGTGCATTATAAAATGTGGCATATAACGAGGGATTCCCAAACTGTGCGTCGCAACACAAAAAGTGTTTTCAGCACTAAAAACAAAGGGGTTGTTGTTTTTTTTTATCTTTTTGACATCCCACGAAGGCATATGCCTAAATACCAGAGTACCCGTGGGTGTCCGGGTTATTGGATGTTTAACCCATCGTTTCCCCTGTTCCGTCAACGTTGTCCAAGCACTGAAACGTGCAGTTATGGGTTCTCACAGCACCTTCTAGACAACGCGGTAGTGCCACCACGGTATTTTTAAATAACTGCTACCTCAAATATGTCTCCCCCACCGTTGGGGATCCGAACTGGCGACTGTTGGCTTCGAAGATCAAAGCTCTGTCCACTTCGTCACGTTTTGCAAAAAAAAGTGTAAAAAATTCAGCAAGGACTTTTCTCTGCTCTTCCAAAATTTGTGTAGTGACGGGCGTCGCAACACAGAAATTACAGGAACCCCAGGCACATAGTACATTACTTAGGGTTTCGTATGTCTCCGTCTTAAACCTCCAAAATAATGGCGCTCCAAATTATCTCCTTAAATTAATTGAATTAGTGGAGAAGTTATACAAGAATGAAGTAACAATATCTTTTTCTACTCACATATTTCCCAATTTATATCTCAGAAATCTCATTTCAAGATAAGTTTCAGCTAAACTGTATATTAAAGGTAATAAAACACAAGAAATGTTAACAAAAATATTTCTTTATTATCAATTTATTCACAGAACAGAACGATTATATTGCCATAACAAAATAATTGACCCACACCAGCAGAAAAACCAAAGTATAACAGAGTAGACATATCCGAAAAAATCTTAAATAAAGCTAAATCTAATATCAGACAAGTATCAATATGTTCATCCCGAGGAGCTTTAAAATCTTAAACTAAAAAAACAAAAAACTTGATCAGTAAAACGTAAAATTAAAAAAATAAATCATTGCTTAAGATTCTAGTTTTTGTAAAACTTTTTGAATAAATTTAATTCATAAAAAATGATTTCATATTAAGATTATAGAAGGTATACCACAAGTTAATTTGATAAGACTAGAATTAGAACGAAGAATTAATTTTTATTTAGCATGGTTTATTTGACCTACTCTGCCTAAAATGACGAGTTTCTTACATCTGAGTATTTTTATGCCTTACTTAGAGATCTGTAAAACTTGTAAGGTTTTAATTAACACTGAGTAGTTCAAATGCACCAGTTCTTTGAAGAGCACACTATTTTCCTTTAATCAAAACAATAAAAATTGCGGTGAATATCGTAATATTTTTTGCACAATTTGGTTAAAAGGTCTATAGTGTGAGATGAAACTAATATTAGTCCATTAAATTAGATGTATACCACAATAATTAAAATGAAGTATTTTTTTCTTAGGTCAACTTTTTATTTCAGGTTTAACCCTGGCAGTGGGTTACAGCCTTTAAATGCTTTGCCATACATTTGTGACCTTTTGTAGAAGTGTTCATTAAAATGTATAACAATAATACATGATTTCTATATTGAGCCTAAATAATCTAACGAACACATTATTTTTGCTAGTCTACAAGACATAAAAACGACTAAATTTGATGTCACACGAAATTAAAAAAATATTTTCGTAGCTAACCAGAACTATTTTTTTTTGTTTTTTTAGTTTAATTTTTTAAAGCTTGTTAACCAGTCATGCTTCGATGATTTGAATGGCTTCTTGACGTTCTTCTTCCAGTTCTTTGCCGGTGACGTCCAACAATTTTCTCGCGAAATCGTCGGTTTCCAGACCTTGGACGATTTCCCACTTGCCGTTCTTAATGTTTACTGGGAAAGAAAATACAACGTCTTTTGGTGCTCCGTAGCTGCCGTCACTCAAAACTCCCATGGATACGAATTTACCTGAAAGTACAACATGTATTTAGTGGCCTGTGTGTCTGTCAAAATTATGCAGAACTGTACTATGGGCAATTTATTTGAGAAAAACACCGGCAGAAAAAAATGTAATACATTGGTTTAAACCAACGACGTATGGACCAGGTTTGTTTACGTTTGAGCTGTTGTCATCAATACATCACAGAAAAAGCGCTAAAATGCGGTTTGCCAAATTTAATTTTTCCACTCTAACTTACTAACCACAAGTAGTTGTTGGATAAGCCTCTATATTAAAGAATTTTGTAATATAACTTTTTAAATGAACAATACATATATATTTTATCATTTTTAGATATCATAATAAAAATATGTTCAAATATTATACATTATTATCTTTTAAAAAAGCAAAATTCTGAAAATACGTGATTATTGTTAATCCGGCAACGCCGCTCAGGGATTTTACTCCATCGTAAATAAAACATGAATGAACTTTTCCTAAACGCTTGTAGGTGACGCCCTTGCTTTGTCGTTTCTTGTTGGTTCGTCATTTGACAATTTGGAAAGCCAAAGTGATCAAATAAAGCTTATAATGCGATTTTTGTGTATTTTCTGGTGTTTGTTGGTGATAAAGTGTTTTTAAGACAATATGGGTAGGCAGTGCTTTGTTTGTAGAAGGGTAGACTATTTCATTTCTCGCTTGCCCCACCCCCGTTTGCCTATTAGGATTGATTGCTTAATGTTTTATCATAAAATTATGAATGAATCGCTGGGTCCCATACGTCGTTGGTTTAAACTGTCAGTAACCATAGTTACCTAATAGGTATTTTCTTAATATAATGTGCCCGGAGTCACAAGTGATCAAACTTAAGTCAACTATTGCTCTTTATTTGAAGAGTTCGATATAGCGGTTTTCGCTATTATAAGAGATTTTTGAAAATTCTTTTTCAGGGCGTTTCTATAGGTCGATTATGACACAAATCTGTATGCGCGTTTTCCAAAATCCATTTCTATAATTTATTATTAATAAAAACATATTTACGGGACGGTGGAGTGAACAGGGGTGCTGGGTGGGGACAAAACAGTATAAATCCAACGTCAAACACAAGAAAACATTAATACACTGCACTCGGGGCACATGAAAAATGTAAATTAATTTTGAAAAGTATTAAATTTTTTCGAAAAACTATCCCACACATATGAGATATCTCGTCCGCCATTAATTAAAGAAGGAAAATAGGCGCATTCATTTTGGTCAGCTGATAACATGAAGTTCGTCATTATGAAAATGACAGTCTTGATAGAAGCAGCGTTGCCAAACTTCTTATGAAGAATTAACACCAAGCCTATTTCGGGGATTATCCACCATTTCCATGAGAAACAATGGTATTTTTTGTAGAAATGCCTCCTTCTTTATGTTTAGGTATTTTCCTTTTTTCTCTACAAATTATAATAGGAAGAAGGAATAACTTAATTTTTCATATGAATTTTGTCCTGTATCTTCCTTTTTTAAGCTATTGACACTTTCTCACTTTATTTGGCAACATCGCAAGACATTTACAGTTCTATTGCAAACTCTTCTTTTTATGCAGTGACAGTCATGGCGGATTGTTGAACTATTATTTATTTTTAATTTTTTTAAACAATTTTTGGACATTTTTGTAAACAGAAAGTGCGGTGTGTACTGTGAAATACTGTTTTTGGGCGTTTAATGTAGGATTTCTACTGTTTCGTCCCCACCCAGCACCCCTGTTCACTCCACTGTCCCGTAAATATGTTTTTATTAATAATAAATTATAGAAATGGATTTTGGAAAACGCGCACACAGATTTGTGTCATAATCGACCTATAGAAACGCCCTGAAAAGAATTTTTCAAAATCTCTTATAATAGCGAAACCGCTATATCGAACAGGGCGTTTCTATAGGTCGATTATGACACAAATCTGTGTGCGCGTTTTCCAAAATCCATTTCTATAATTTATTATTAATAAAAACATATTTACGGGACGGTGGAGTGAACAGGGGTGCTGGGTGGGGACAAAACAGTATAAATCCAACGTCAAACACAAGAAAACATTAATACACTGCACTCGGGGCACATGAAAATGTAAATTAATTTTGAAAAGTATTAAATTTTTCGAAAAACTATCCCACACATATGAGATATCTCGTCCGCCATTAATTAAAGAAGGAAAATAGGCGCATTCATTTTGGTCAGCTGGATAACATGAAGTTCGTCATTATGAAAATGACAGTCTTGATAGAAGCAGCGTTGCCAAACTTCTTATGAAGAATTAACACCAAGGCTATTTCGGGGGATTATCCACCATTTCCATGAGAAACAATGGTATTTTTTGTAGAAATGCCTCCTTCTTTATGTTTAGGTATTTTCCTTTTTTCTCTACAAATTATAATAGGAAGAAGGAATAACTTAATTTTTCATATGAATTTTGTCCTGTATCTTCCTTTTTTTAAGCTATTGACACTTTCTCACTTTATTTGGCAACATCGCAAGACATTTACAGTTCTATTGCAAACTCTTCTTTTTTATGCAGTGACAGCCATGGCGGGATTGTTGTTCTATTATTTATTTTTAATTTTTTTAAACAATTTTTTGGACATTTTTGTAAACAGAAAGTGCGGTGTGTACTGTGAAATACTGTTTTTGGGCGTTTAATGTAGGATTTCTACTGTTTCGTCCCCACCCAGCACCCCTGTTCACTCCACCGTCCCGTAAATATGTTTTTATTAATAATAAATTATAGAAATGGATTTTGGAAAACGCGCACACAGATTTGTGTCATAATCGACCTATAGAAACGCCCTGAAAAAGAATTTTTCAAAAATCTCTTATAATAGCGAAAACCGTAAATAATGAAATAAATGCTTTGATGTCATTAATATTCCGGATGGACATAGACAAGGTCAATAATTAATTAAATAAAATAAGTTTCTAAAATTACATAAAAGTCCTTAATTAAAAAAGTATAAAAAACTATCCTAGTTGCAAATAGAAATTCAATTAAAATAGTTCACAATTAAAAATATATAGACATATTTACAGGAAATTGACAAAGAATACCGCGACAAATGAAACAATATATAATTAAAAAAATAGAAACAAAAAACAAAACTCGACACTTTTAAAATGAGTTGGTATATCAGAGGGATAAGAAGCACCAGACAAGCAAGAATATTATAAGTATTCCTCAATCGAGTAATACTCCTTATTAATCAGATATTGCTCAAGCCGCATTTTAAAAGAGTTAATGCCTCTTATGCCCCTGGTATCGGCTGGAAGTGCGTTAAACACCTTAATACATCCCATCATTGCACTCACTGCCAAACAATGCCGTACTATGCGATGGAACGCACTCGCACTTGTAAGCAAATTCTTAACTTTGTTCATAAGTTTGAAGTAAATCATCTATACCGTATACTTATGAGCAAAAGCATTTGCTTCTTTTGATTCATATGGCCCAAGATTTATTTACTTGTACACAAAAGAATTACTAATTTTACAGAATTTGATGGGAAAATTATGAATTAAATACAAAATGTTGGTTGTCCACTGTTAGTTCTAGAAAATTATAAAAATTTACTGCACACCATAATAATTATTTGCAACAAATTTGATAGGAACATTTGTGAACGTCTTTTTAATAAATTCATATCTTGCACCAAATTTCATAAAACATTGGTTTTTGGATATCTTAAAATAAAATAATAAATTTAACAGTAGTAAAAATCTCTCTATAGTCTTTTTTTAGGAAAAGCATAAATAGGTTTTTCAAACCAGGTTAAAAATTCGCCTGCTAATGTTTTACCTTTAACAGCTTCGGGAACAGAAACAGTTTTGCCATCAAGTTCAACACTGGCATGTGACGCGTCTGGGAACTGAGTAGAGGAATGGTTGCCCCAGATGATGAGATTGCTTACTTGACGTACAGGAACTCCCAGTTTGGCGGCGATTTGAGCTTGTGCTCTAAAAACAAAAATATTTATATAAGCATTATACAGGGTGGCCCACCATATTCGACACGGTCTGTAGCTGGCTAACCATGGGGTTTAAAAAAAAGTAAATATTGAAACATATACAGGTCGGATAAGGCCACAGTATAAAATTATTTTACTCTATACAGGGTGTCTCAAAAAAACTGTCACGTATGAAAGTTATATTTTTTAAATGGAACACCCTATATTTTATGACGGTTTTAGATTCTACATAAAAACATAATTTAAGTTTGTTAATAGTAGCAAGTGTCAAATTTTATTGGTTTTTGTGATATTTGATTCTTTTTCAAAACGCAGGGGTGCAATTAAATTAATTTTATTTTAACAATATAAACTCCTTAAACTTTAAAATTTGTTACAAGATTAGGAAAAGTTTCCCTTATCATACGTAGGTCATATCGAAATCATAGATTATACTGGGTGATCAAAAAATAATTTTAATTTTTTAGAAAGTCAAATAGCAATATCTCTTTTATTTTAAATGGAACACCCTGTATTTTTTTACACCACATGATGACAAACTAAATGCTTTTTCAAATGGTGTATAGGTTGTCTATACCTATCTTTTATACTTTTTAAGTAAATTCCGTTTTAACATATTTTTATTCCAAATGTCTATTTAAATGTAAGTAGGCTGTGATATAGCTATGCCTATTTACTAAGCCGTTATTGCAAAATGTAAATTTGTTGGAAAAAAGCACAAAATTAAAAGATTTTGTATTATCTGCCACCTATTTTTAAAATTCACAGAAAATAATTCAGTAGTTGCTTATAATGCTACTTCTATTAACACTTATTTCAGCTGAATATAATAATGATAAAACTTGTGTTTTTAAACAATCCTAATAACGCCTCTGGTCACTTATGACGACATTCTGTGACCTATAACTCGTTTCTTTCATTATCCATAATCACTGTGTCAAATTTTTTAAAGCTAAACTATTAAGGTTATCAGATGGTTTCTCCTGGAATATTTTTTAGGATTAACTCTAGACCAAAGTAAACCATTTTTTTCACATCCTACCAGTATTATATCATCTTGTTGTTGTAGAAGGGTTTTATTTAAAATCATCAGAAATTGCTTTTAAACTGACTAAAACACTAGTAATCAATAAATGGTCGTTGTTATTTTCTAAAAATATTAATGGCTGCTATGTCACAGCCAACTTTAATTTAAATAAACATTTGGACTAAAAATTTGTAAAAACAGATTTTACTAAAAAAGCACAAAAGATAGGTATAGACAACCTATACATCATTTGAAAGAGTATTTTATTTGTCATCATGTAACGTAAAAAAATACAGGGTGTTCCATTTAAAATAAGAGAGATATGGCTATTTGATTTTCTGAAAAATTGAAATTATTTTTGATCACCCTGTACAATATTTGATCTTGATTTGACCTACGTATAATATGGCAGACTTTTTCTAATCTTGTTACACATTTTAAAGTTTAAAGTGTTAAAGAAATCAATTTAATTTTACCTCTGCATTTTTCAAAAAAATCAAATATCACAAAAACGAATAAAATTAGACACTTAGTACTATAAACAAACTTTGAGTTATTTTTAAAAGTAGAATCTAAAACCGTCATGAAATATAGGGTGTTCTATTTAAAAATATAACTTTGATACGTCACACTTTTTTGAGACACCCTGTATAGACTAAAATAATTTTATACTGTGGTCTTATCCGACCTGTATATATTACAGTATTTAATTTTTTAAAACCCCATGGTTATCCAGCAACAGACCGTGTCGAATATGGTGGGCCACCCTGTATTCTAATACTAAATAAAAAATTATTTACAACTTACTAAAATAAGTGAAAGAAATAAAATAGGAATAGCATTAATAAGTTAGGATTCTAAATACCTGTTTTGATCCAATCTGGTCATAGCGGTAAAGTTTTCCCTGGGAATAGAAGGTGCATAGCGGGAACAAATCAAAGCATTAGTATTAGCAGGGTTGCCAACAACTAAAACTTTAACGTCTTTTTTGGCATATTTATCCAAAGCTTCACCTTGTACTTTGAAAATCTTTACGTTGGCACTAAGCAAGTCCTTAGCTTATTGGCACATATTCTTAGTATTATATTTAACAAGTCGCTTTCTTCTGGTGTTTTCCTGAATTATGGAAGGTGTCATATGTTACACCCCTTCACAAGAATGGTAAAAGATCTGAAATTACCAACTATAGAGCTATTTGTAAGTCTCTCTTATTTCCAAAGTATTTGAGATTATAGTTAATAAAAAGTTGAATCCTGAGTTTAGAGATGTTATTATTGAAAATCAACATGGTTTTTCAGATGGCAAATCAACTGTTTCAAACTTGCTAGTCTATAAGGAGTCTTTGTTAACATCTTTAGAATCACGATATCAAATAGACGCTATATATACAGATTTTTGTAAGGCATTTGATAAAGTGAATCATAATATTTTGATAAGCAAGCTTAGATCGATTGGAATTTTTGGAAATCTATTAAATTGGTTCCAATCATATCTGACCGATAGATTTCAGTTTGTAAAATTAAAAACAACTTATCAAAGAAAATTCATGTCAAATCAGGTGTTCCTCAAGGAGGGCACTTGTCTCCTTTATTATTTAATATTTTTATAAATGATGTAAAAACTTATATAAAACATTCTCATACACTTTTCTATGCCGATGACTTAAAGTTTTTCAGAGAAGTCCATTCAATTGAAGATTGTCATTTGATTCAAGAAGATATAAATAATTTAGTTTTATGGTGTCATGTTAATAAAATGGAACTAAATGTTGAAAAATGTAAAGTAATACAATTTCACCGTAAAAAGTTCAATTGATTTTAATTATGAAATAAATAATGTTCCTCTAGAGAAAGTAACCAAAATTAAGGATTTAGGTATAATTTTTGATTCAGAGTTAACTTTTAATGACCATGTTGATTATATAACGAATAAAGCTCTAAAAACTCTAGGTTTTGTAAAACGAACGTTGGCTGATTTCAAAGACATTTCTTGTTTTAAAACTTTATACTGCTCATATATCCGATCTGTTTTAGAATATGCTAGTCAAATCTGGACACCTCAATATAAAATAAGTATTGATCTTATTGAGAGAGTACAAAAGAAATTTTTAAGGTTTGTTTCATTTAAACTGGGGCTACAGTCTGAGCAAGTAGTATACACAGAAATCATGAATTTGTTACATCTTCCTTTTCTTGAGCAACGCCGGAATTTTATAGACATCTGTACATTGTATAAAATAATTACATCGCAAATAAATTGTTCCGAACTTCTTAATCTGGTAAAAATAAAAGTGCCTCAGAGGACTCTTCGTGAATGTGATACATTCCATATTGAATATCATCGTACTAACTATGGTAGGGCATCTCCAATAAACAGATTTTCTAATTTAGCTAACACCTACTGCAAAGATATAGACTTGTTCAGTATAACTCTCCCAAAGTTAAAAACAATATTGCAAAATAAAATGTTTGTTCTTGATGTAAATCAGGGAAATTAATTGATATATATTTTATAAACTCAAAGTCAGTGGCTTTGTTTGTATTTAAAGTAAGACTTCTTTTTTATTATTAATATTTTATTTTTTGTTTGTATATTTTTCCTTTTAGGTATTGTAAAATGGCTGGTCCGTAAATAAAACTAGTTTTCAGTAGTGGAAAATCAAGTTCAGTAGAAATAATTCAAGAGCATAACAGCCTAAGATAAATTTCCTTACCTTGTTTACGGGGCATGGCTCCAACCAAAAACGCAGCAGATACGTCTTTGAAAGCGACAACAGGGTCGTCGGTGGGAACGACTCCATGCAGAAGGGGCAAAGCGCAATCGGCCAATTCCATAACGACACCTTCGAGGACGCCCATCATGGGTGGAATGTCGAGCAAATGCAAAATGAGGGGCTGATTGGGTCCAAAGACATCACCCTTGGCTACCATGTAGAGGAGAGAGTAGGCGACCTTGACCGGCAGCGCCAGTGACAACTACACGTGAGAGGTTCAGCCTACAAAAAATACATAATATGAATATAATATAAATTATGTACAGTGCGATCAAATCGAACTTGTCCACATTCTTAAATGCCTATCTCTTTTTTAACTTGAAAAACAGACCCAAAACCAATACCTGAAACTCAAGTTTTTTTTCTATTATTGAGATTACACTAAAACTATTTTAAAGAGGAAAATAATGTAATAACTTGCTTCTTTTTAATGGGATACTCACTGCCATATTATACAACAAATTAAATGGAGTCTTTTAAAGAGCTTTTACAAAAATAATACATTTGATATATTTACCTTTAGTAGTTTCTGAAATATGACCATTTAAAGTCAAAAAATAATAGATAAAGCTAGCTGTAGGTAGGTATAGTGGAATGGAGATATAACAGCAGTTTCATATTTAAATGGTCATATCGGCGAAACCCAGATGCATATTAGTCTAGGGGCCAGGGCTGTTTCTGTGGCCGATCAGAGTCCACGGAGTTTAAGAGTGTATTCCTATGGATTTTGACCGTTGACTTCTGAATTTCAAACTTGCTTTTGAGTCGGAAGTGACGGAAATTTGTTATAAATTGTCTATAAGGCTCTAACTCCTAATCTAAAAGTTGGAAACATTTTTTTCAAATAAAATTTGTTCCTTAAAAAAATCTACAAACTGACGACTTATCAACATTGATTGTTAGAACCGAGATATGCATAAATTAGTGCAAAACATTGCAAAATTTGTAAAAATATATTATATAAAAATTACCAGGTTCAATACTAAGCCTAATTTTTAATTAAAATATTGTTTATAGCAAAATTATTACAATTATAAACGGATAATTTTTATTTAAAAAATGCATATTATTTGTTTATACGGTTTACAAGGAACAATTTTTTTAAAA
Organism: Listronotus bonariensis; assembly: GCA_014170235.1. Lineage (NCBI taxonomy): Eukaryota > Metazoa > Arthropoda > Insecta > Coleoptera > Curculionidae > Listronotus > Listronotus bonariensis. Next base: position 17,024 of record JACEGR010009212.1, read on the forward strand.
AAAGGTCCATCTCTTTAGTTTAGAAGCTAGCGCCTATAAACAATTAACTTGTTTATAACAAATTCCTGTCACTTCCGACACAAAAGCAAGTTTGAAGTTCGAATTCAGCGGGTCAAAATCCATAGGAATACACTCTAAAACTCCGTGAACTGATCGATCACGAAACAGCCCTGGCCCCTAGACTATATATCATCAATTTGGTATTTTTGTAAACCTCTTTAAAAGCCTTTTTAATGATGGTATATTATACAGCATGTCCCATTTAAAAAAAGTGTTATGTCAATATAATCTGTAAATAAATTTTTTTGTGTAATCTTTATAATAGAAAAAAACTTGATAATTCACTGTACAAGTTGGGTTTTGATTATTTTTTTAAAAAAGTTATAGGCATTTAAAATGTGGACAAGGTTGATTGATGCACTCTACAAAATTTTCCTAATAAATACAGGGATGGTCTGATCAGAGAGGAAAACTCGTCAATTCGACATACATATCTTTTAACCATCTCATTTAATCTTACTACATGTTAATCCAAACATCGAGTTCATCCAGGAATGCGTTATGCAGTCTTAGTAATCTGAACTAGGGCTGGCAACCGAAACCGGTTTTTCGGTTAACCGGTTTCGGTTAACCGCGCTTTCGGCCAAAACCGAAAACCGGTATTCGAAAACCGGTATTCAAAAACCGGTTCTCGAATACCGGTTAACCGGTATTGCAAAACCGGTTTTAATACCGGTTTTTAAACATCTCGGTTAACCGGTTTTATCCAAAACCGGTTTTTTAAAAAACCGGCAAACTGGTTTTGATTTTTTCCGGTTGTTTGCCAGCCTTAATCTGGAACACTCTTTAAAATTTTCTAGATGAAGCTTGTTACATGGCGCTAAAGCGAGTTTGACTTTGGTAGTTGTGTAAACAAAACCGGATTTTTTTTGTGTGTCTACATACACGAAAACTTCTGTTACTCCAAACAGAAAAATATTTGCGATTTTAAACCACCCCATATATCTTTGGGTGGTTTTTATTATTGCTTTAGCATTTCACATTCAAAAGAAAAATATTTATGAAGAGTATTTTTTTAAATATTGTAAATATATAAAAAAATACTGGTGTACTTATAACCATGCATAGACACAATGTATACAGGGTGTTTTCTTATTGTGGTAAAAATTAAGGGTTATTTCAGCTAAACCTATAAGAAAACGTTTATATAAACATGGGGCTTAAAATACATTATTTCTTAAACAATAAAAACAAGAGATCATAAACTTGACGCCCATGCTGCAAAGCGTGTAGTCTCAGCTTTCTGTAATCAGAGCGTGGTGATTCTCTATCCTGACTCCAGACTTGCATGCGGCAAAACCGCACAAAATTGTCTCTGGACCTCCAGCATATCGTAGATACTGCAGTGACCATACCACAGTAGAATATTCTAAAATATGGCCTGTCTCATGAGCAAAGTACGTAAGTCTGGCGGTGGCAAGTGAGACAGAGGCAGCTTGCTGTTACAAACCAAGCATTCTTCATACCCCTGAAGACTAAGCTCACTGATAGCTCCGTCATGAGCCTAAGATTTTCCGCAAACCAAACACCTAGATCTCTTTACCTTAGTTTGGCGTGTTCAAGCTTCTCATAGATATCTATGACGTAAGATGTATTAAATTTCTTCCGTACCCTAAAAACTAATATAATTACATTTCCCAATGTTAAAGAAGATTATTGTTCAGTGACCATTTCCATAGAGCTAAAAGAACGAACGAAATGGGTTCCGGGGCCTGTCCAATTGAACCTATAGGGATGCATACGCGCGGCACCAATGAGTTTCTCTGTTGGGAGCTGCAAGAGGAGGGACTATACTGAATAATTCGTCGGAGCAGAAGCCGTAAAAGTATCTATAGAAGAGCGATAGATCTCCCCAGCACTTCGACGATGGGCAAAGAGAAGGAAGTCTTTGAGAGTAAAGGATCATTAATAAGACGAACAGCCCTTCTTTGAATGGCATCAAGAATGCTGAGGGTGTTGGGGATGCCATTCCCCAGACATGAAGAACAATATTCCAGAGAGAGAGTCGAATTTGGGACACATACAAAGTGTATAAATTGGAAGGAGAAAAATACTTTTTGGCTCGGAAAAGAAATCCAAGCTTTTTGAAGCCGCGGTGGCTATAGATACAATGTGTTTATGCCAGTTAAGGTTATTCTCAAATGTGACGCCCACAAGGTTAAATGTGTCCCCGCTCTGCAAAAACCTGGCCACTCATAAGCAAAAGGATGAGTGTTTGATGATTTTTTCGCGACAAGGAACATGATTGTGTTTTGGATGCATTAAATTGAACGAGATTTTTGGCGCCCCAATCCAATATCAAATTGGAGATCCTGTGAAAGAGATATCTGCATCGCCCTGCGTTGTGCTTTCCAAGTCGGGTTGAGAGATTGGTTTGGGAACCTGAAAAGCGGAATGAAAGGTACTATCGTCAGCATAACTAATGAATGGGATTGGTTGTGGAAGAAAGAAGGTCGTTGATGTGAAGAAGAAACAAAGTTGGTGCTAGTACTGAACCCTGAGGCACTCCAGCATCAATTTCGTGAAAGCTTGAAGAGTGGCCATCAACAATGACTGATATACGTCGATTAGAAAGATAACTGGAGAGCCAAGAGCAGAGTTTAGTTGGAAGACCGTAGGAGGGAAGTTTATTAAGAAGTGCGTCATGCCAGACTTGGTCGAAAGCTTTAGATATATCAAGAGCAACGATCTGTAACTCATCTAGAAACTCAAGAGACTTGTTCCAGTTGTGTGAAACGAAGGAAAGAAGATCTGCTGTAGATCTCTTGTGACGAAATCCGTATTGCCTGTCATGTAAAAATTTTATGTTTTTCTAAGTACCTAAGAATTTGCGAGTTAATGGATCTCCATTACTTTACAAAGCATTGAAAGGAGTGAAATGGGTCTATAGTTGGATGGAAGAGATTTAGATCCTTTCTGGGAATAGGCTGACACGTGCAGCTTCCAGCTGTCTGAAATATACCCGTGTCATAAGAAATTCGAAAGAGCCTGATTAAAATAGGTGCAAGTTCAGAGCACATTTTTTTAAAACGATTGCTCAAGAAAGGCTAACTAATTTGGCACTTATGTCTATAGAAAATGAAATGTATGATGGATTGGATATAGCTTATTTGGTTATGGATTTTGTGAACATCAAGGCTAGAAAAAGTTTCATATTAGTAAAGATGCTGTTTTATTTCATATAATGTTTATTTTTCTTATTACATTATTATTTACAAATTTTTTGGATTTGTATATTTTATTGTCTTTTTTTCTTTCAAGCAATATTATTAGAGGCCTAGTCTCAAAGTGTACAATCTCCAAAATTAGATCTTCATGTTATTTCTAATAAAAATGAACAAAGAATTGGTAATTTACCAAAGACTGTCCAAGATGTTGTATAGATTTAAGTATATGACTATGTTTAATGGAAGCTTGTCAATAAGATCTTTGTCTTATGATAAATAAAGTGATTTTTAACTTTGACTAGAACGACCAATATTTTCATGTACCAGGGTGCAATTAACCTCAGGAACGGCCCTAAACCCGAAGAAAAAGGTGTATTTTGGTCAGGGTTCTAACTGTACCAAGTATAATTTAAATCAAAAAACCCTTTGAAAAATGTAAGTAAAAAGGGCGTTTCTATAGGTCGATTATGACACAAATCTGTGTGCGCGTTTTCCAAAATCCATTTCTATAATTTATTATTAATAAAAACATATTACGGGACGGTGGAGTGAACAGAGGTGCTGGTGGGGACGAAACAGTAGAAATCTCTACATTAAACGCCCAAAAACAGTATTTCACAGTACACACCGCACTTTCTGTTTAATCACAATTTAAAAAAAACACCCCATATTTAGAAATGGAGCAATTTTGAACCTATTTATATAAACTTTACTTACATCATATTTATACAATTAAGAGTAATTGTCTCGAAAGTTGAAAGTGTCCGCAACTCTGATTGTGATTATACTGAGGGTTTTTTGGGGCGCTGATCACCAATCTGAACGAGTTTTTAGTCAGAAACGTTTCGTTTTCGAGATATTAGCAGTAAAGAATAACGCCCTGCAGTTTGGACACATAATGAATTAGAACTTTGTATTTTATTTCTTCCGTAATTGCCTCATTTTAATAAAAACAAGTTATGTAATAATAGACAAAAAAAAGAGAATATTAAGTATTTAATAATACATTTAAAGAGGTTATTTTACCAAAAATTTTCTTTACTTACCATTTTAATTAATTTATAGAATTTGGGACGAACACTTTACAAGTTAAATCGACAAATAGGACGTCCTCTACCCAGTAGTTTGAACTTGATTATCGCCACGAATTGGTTAGATAACTAACTTGGGATATTTTTTAAATTGATTAAAAACAAAACGTCATAAAATGTGTCAAACGTCAAATCAGCTGTTTCTGTCAAAATATATAAGGTTTTTTTTTGTGACTGAAATCCTATAATCGTTATAACCGAAATTACGGAAAAAAAAGGTTAAAGAAATGTAACAGAAATCGGTTAAGCTCCAGTATTAAAATATAATACAGGTGTGGAAACCAACTTGGCCAACCATAGGAAATTAAAAGCATAGTAAATATTCATGGGTGGGATGTGTGTGGCTCGCACCGTCGCGTCGTCTAACGAAAGGCGGAAGCGGTGGGCCGGAGGAAGCCCTTAACTGAAATCAGCGCGTTCGTTGCGGCGTAAATTTTAGGAGACGGTTTGGTTTCCATACCGGTAAAGTTAAATCAAATAATTTAAAAACCTGCAAATACGTATAGGTTAATGATGTTTTTTATTGGTAAACTTTAATTATATCGTTAAAGTCTTCCAGTATTATGCCTACTAGAGGCAGTCTTGACTCTCGCTGTGCGAACTGATTGGTTGGATTAGAGGTATGTATAGAGAATGTAAGCTACACTAAGAATAAATACAATATACCCTTACTTCTTTATTAAAAAAACAATTACCCATTTTTTGTAGAAGGAGTTGAATAAAACTACCATTGATGACCCTTTTTAAAAGGCTGACATACACTGCTCTTTAGCCTGCTGTCCATTATTGCACATTTTACGTGACGCATTTTATTGCTGTAATCTAATAAGTAGCATTTAAACTAATTAAATTGTTTTTCTTGAAAGGGGCCAAATAGATTACAAAAATAAAATTCGCGAGAATTGAGTACACGCTCTAAACCACACTAGTTCTACAAATGAAAAACGCTATCAATTCAACCCTCTTCTTTTTTTTGTTTTTGGCTAATGCTCACGGTTCGAAGCTAACTTCAATTATTTTTACGTATATCCTTTTTCGTGCGTCATCGAGTGACAACAGACAGGTTAGAAATTATTTTCTAAGTTCTTTATAAGTTTTTAAAAGAATTTTAACCAACTTTTGTATTATATGTGTATGCCTAACTTTTATAATTAATATAATTTTAAGTTACTTGTAAGTTTTAAGCTTAATTTAAAATTATTAAGAAATTAGTTATTTGTAGGTTAGAAAACAGCGTGCATGCTGTCCGCCATTACTTTTCATTCAATTTTACCATCGAAGTTGATTTTTTAACACATTTTTAATCTAATAATACTTTTTTTTTTTAGAAAATGCCTTCGGTGACATTGAAAGACGTCGATCAACACAAATTTGTAAAGGCCTTTTCCCAGTTTCTCAAAAAGTAAGTTACCTTTTATTTTACACACCTATTTAGGTACATCTGTACTTTTTAATTTACCTTTTAGCAATAGGTTATTGTTTTGGTGTTTATTTATCCCTTTACAATAATATATTAGGTATTCCAAAGTACTGAGCAAAACTAAAATAGTATACCTATTATTCAACGAGCATATAATGCTACTAATGGTGATAAAATTTGATATGAGATGAAGGTAGGCCAGTGTCTTGAATAACTTAGTCATATACAGGGTGTTCTCGAAGTTAAAGTAATTAATTTTAACAGCTTGTTAACCTTACAAAAAGAAGCAAAGTTACCAAAAATTTTTCTTATAAAAGTTGTCAATTAAAGCAGTTATTCTAAATAATAAAAATTTTAAATCGTACCTGATATTTTTACCCACTGAGGGTGTAAAATATGCAATTCTTTGTATACCTTTGACACAGCACTGGATATGCTCAGTGTTTTGGTCTTAGTCCATTTTTTAGTTCATTACTTAGTGCCTTAATCTATGGTACATTATTTTTGTACAATAGTGTGGTAATATTTCGATATAGCGGTTTTTGCTGTTATAAGAGATTTTTGAAAAATTCTTTTTCAGGGTGTTTCTATAGGTCGATTATTACACAAATCGGTGCGCGCGTTTTCCAAAATCCATTTCTATAATTTATTATTAATAAAAACATATTACGGGATGGTGGAGTGAACAGGGGTGCTGGCTGGGGACGAAACAGTAGAAATCCTACATTACTGTCATTTTCATAATGACGAACTTCATGTTATCAGCTGACCAAAATGAATTTTCCTTCTTTAATTAATGGCAGACGAGATATCTCATATGTGTGGGATAGTTTTTCGAAAAATTTAATACTTTTCAAAATTAATTTACATTTTTCATGTGCCCCGAGTGCAGTGTATTAATGTTTGCTTGGGTTTGACGTTGGATTTATACTGTTTTGTCCCCACCCAGCACCCCTGTTCACTCCACCGTCCCGTAAATATGTTTTTATTAATAATAAATTACAGAAATGGATTTTCGAAAACGCGCACACAGATTTGTGTCATAATCGACCTATAGAATAATAATAATAATAATTTTTCAAATATCTCTTATAATAGCGAAAACCGCTATATCGAACTATTACCTTTTATTTATTAAAAATGACACATGTTTATAAAAACAATAATTGTGGACATAATATTAAGGCCTGGTTAATAAATCAAAATTAAATTTTAGTATTATCATTAGCATTAGTTACAGGATTTAAGAACATATACTACGTTTATTCAAATAGTTGAAGCTAGCTAGAGTTAAAGTGGCTTGAAAAAAGCGATATAAACGCCCTTAAAAGTGATTTGAATCATTTAAGTCAAGCCTCAAAATAAGTAGGGTTGACTTCACTGAAGCCGATTAGAAACATGATATAAATGATTCAAGTGGGCTTAATAACCTCCTAACTTAAGATGAATGCTTTCTCGAACGTCATCAGTGTCAATTTCATATATGATTTTAACATTTTTATACAAAATATGAGTTAAAAATCAGGTGTAAAAACTTTAAAACACGCTCACACCAACAACAGCACACAAAACGAGACGAAATAAAAAGTGAGGTTTGTTTTTCATTTAATGTCTATTGTGAAGTTGGATGCAAAACTGCCGCATGCGTACGAAGATGGCCTGAAATGTGCTTGACCTCGATTTTCAATCGACTTTCAAGCCACCGAAATAAACACGTAGACTTGGAAATCGATTCAAAGCCGCTTTGTTTTCAAGCCAGCTTCAACTATTCGATATAAGCATAGTCATTACATTTAAACTGAAATGAGTTAAAACAAACTTAATTTTGATTTAAAGAAACAACTTTAAAATTCTCTAAAATCCAAAGTTTAATACTAAAATCAGGAAGAATAATAATTGCTTTTGTGCAATCACAAAGTTTAAACCAGTAATTCCTTGTCATCCAAGTTTCATTATTTATTTTTTTAAATGTAGCTTAAAAATGTCATGAAAATACCTAATTGAATTTAGGTTATTACTAATATTAATGTTATTATTAATACTAAAATTGTGATATAAACTTGGCCTCAATTTAGTGGCTTTTGGGAAATGGCAATAAAATGTGGCTGCAGTAAGTCATTAAAATTTACAATTGAATTAATTTAGAGAACACCCTTGATATAGATTTATGTCTCTAGTATTTACTAGTGCTGTAGATATAGCATTTTAATTAATTGTTTTAACAATCTTTAAACTTTAATGTTGTGTTTTATATTATTTCAGAATGGATTATTATGTGTTGTTATCTGGATTTTAGATCAAACAACAAAAAAGCATTTGTATCCTCCATCCAACTAAAAATCTTTAGCAAACTCTAAGTATACATAATGAGGTTATTTGACCATTAATTTTAATGGAATAAAAAACAATACTTAAAATTGAACCGACTTTACCACCCTACTCTTTAAGATATGTCATTTTATAGTGTCTGACGTTATTTTTTTAATATTTATTATATGGGCTCTCTAAAATGATAATTCAGTATTTATAAAAGTAGTAAAAGTAATCCAACATTCACCCTTAAAAATCTAAAAATCTTTAAATATCGCAAAGATAATGTTTTTTCGTTTTTTACAACCCCGAATTAGCCTATTTAGACGGTAAAAACGGCCAATTTTACTAAAAAAAATTTGATGAACAAGAAATTTGCACCACGTACCCTATTTGGAATATTCCTCTCATGTCTGGGGGAATGGTATCTTCCACAACCATTAGTTTTCCTAATTCAATTTCTTAACAAGATTTTTTTTTTTTTTTTAAAGAGATATGTTGGTCTTATTAATGATCCCTAACTTACATTCACTTCCTTTTCTTGCTCAGGCCATGCTGTAGGGTATTTATCACTTTTTTATATATAATTCCATGGCTTCTAGTTCAATTAATGGTAATAATTTGATATAGCGGTTTTTGCTATTATAAGAGATTTTCGAAAAATTCTTTTTCAGGGCGTTTCTATAGGTCGATTATGACACAAATCTGTGTGCTCGTTTTCTAAAATCCATTTCTATAATTTATTATTAATAAAAACATATTTACGGGACGGTGGAGTGAACAGGGGTGCTGGGTGGGGGACAAAACAGTATAAATCCAACTTCAAACACAAGAAAAAATGTAAATTAATTTTGAAAAGTATAAAATTTTTCGAAAAACTATCCCACACATATGAGATATCTCGTCCGCCATTAATTAAAGAAGGAAAATTCATTTTGGTCAGCTGATAACATGAAGTTCGTCATTATAAGAATGACGGTCTTGATAGAAGCAGCGTTGCCAAACTTCTTATGAAGAATTAACACCAAGCCTATTTCGGGGATTATCCACCATTTCCATGAGAAACAATGTGTATTTTTTGTAGAAATGTCTCCTTCTTATGTTTAGGTATTTTCCTTTTTTCTCTACAAATTATAATAGGAAGAAGGAATAACTTAATTTTTCATATGAATTTTGTCCTGTATCTTCCTTTTTTAAGCTATTGACACTTTCTCACTTTAATTGATTAAACATCGCAAGACATTTACAGTTCTATTGCAAACTCTTCTTTTTTATGTAGTGACAGTCATGGCGGGATTGTTGTACTATTATTTATTTTTAATTTTTTTAAACAATTTTTTGGACATTTTTGTAAACAGAAAGTGCAGTGTGTACTGTGAAATACTGTTTTTGGGTGTTTAATGTAGGATTTCTACTGTTTTGTCCCCACCCAGCACCTCTGTTCACTCCACCGTCCCGTAATATGTTTTTATTAATAATAAATTATAGAAATGGATTTTGGAAAACGCGCACACAGATTTGTGTCATAATCGACCTATAGAAACGCCCTGAAAAAGAATTTTTCGAAAATCTCTTATAATAGCGAAAACCACTATATCGAACTATTACCATTTTTTTTAAAGAGATATGTTTGTTTTATTAATGATCCCTATAATGATCCCTAACTTACATTCACTTCCTTTTCTTGCTCAGGCCATGCTGTAGGGTATTTATCACTTTTTTATATATAATTCCATGGCTTCTAATTCAATTAATTAATGCCTGCAGAGAGTCCATAGAATAGAAAAAAACATCTGAATCTCATATATTATAATATTATAATTTCTTGCAGAACTGGTAAACTACGTGTACCAGAATGGATCGATCTAGTTAAGACTTCCAGAGCCAAGGAATTGGCTCCCTTATGACCCCGACTGGTACTATGTACGTTGTGCTGCCGTTATCAGACACATCTACATCAGATCACCCATCGGTGTAGGATCAGTTACCAAAATCTTTGGTACCCGCAAACGTAACGGAACTAAGCCTTCTCATTTCTGCAGATCTGCTGGTAGCATTGCACGCAAATCTTTGCAAAGTTTGGAAGGTTGGTATTGATTTTTTTAATTTATTTATTTTTGAGGCTATTATATATTTTTGTACTGTAGAGTTAAATGAGGACCATGCCAATAAATGGTTGGTATGTATTTACTCAAAACCCTACATTGCATTAAAAAAGTCAAGATTTTTTTTCTTCTACGTTACAAATTGGTATAAAACCATTTTTTAAAAAACGAAAGTTTTAAAATTTTAAAACTATACAAAATTTGGACATGTTTCTATGAAGTTTTTTTAAAATATTTTTCATATTAGAATCACCCTTTAAAGTTTGTCTATTTACTGGACACCCTGTATATCATAGTGTAAGATTTGGCAACCACCTTGACTAACCTGTAGGTGCAAAGCTACAGTTTTGTCTCTCAGGGTTGACTCTGATGCAAAAATATTTTATGTTTTACCCATCTATTATTGATCTGTAATACCTTAGAAATGGAATATGTTATGGTAGCAATAATACCTGCTATCACACCTAGGGCATTATAAGCGGGCATTATGATAATGCCCGCTTATAATGCCCTAATGCGCTAATATGGAAATTTTATTGCTTATCCAATTTTATTTCTCTCACAATAAAGATCAAGTTTATACAAACATATGTATTAAAATAAAATCAATAACTTACCAGTTCCTGAAAATATGCCATTAAAACGGTTTCGGTTATTTGAAGAATTGCGTTCGCATCTTCCAAATACCAAATATGCCATACTCCCGATCATACTGTTGCCTTGATTTAACTGGCAAAAGATTTTCGGTCGCTTTATGGCCTTTTCTCTATATTTTGTGGAATTTCTTCCATTTTGAGCAAATCGTTAAATAAAAATGCCAACTGACTAACTGATAGAAACATCAAAGTCAAACTTAACACCAGTCATTATCTACTTACGTATACAGGTACAGGTGCAACTTATTTTTTATATTGCGAATAAATAATGTAATTAGTCATTGAAAAACTCTTTTTGGGTAAAACATAAAGCATTGTATGCACTACGGGTTTTACTGGACTATAATGCCCATCAGGTCGAAATCTATTTTGACCTTCAGGTGCATTATAGTCCTAGTAACGCCCTTTGATACATAAATAGCTATTATGGGTCCTTAAACTCATCCAATATATATTTTTTTTAATACAGGATGTTTCAGAATTATATGCTGAGCTGATCATTAGAGGATTTAGCAAAAAAAAAAAACAGCAAAAATGTCTTAACTTTTGAAATAGAGTTCAAAAGTTTTAAAAAAATTATCAGTTTTCCTGTAATATCTGTGATATCACTCCTAAATATTTTAATAAAAGTTGGTGGTCAGTCACTTCACAAAGAGAGGCAAGCCAACAAATTTTTTGACATTTCTGCTGGTGGCTTTTGATGTATTCCTTTTAGAGTCTAGAACCGCCCAGAACGACACCAAAAGGGTTCCTTTTAATTGCAGTCTATTGTATTTTTGACAGTTTTGACACTCTTTGACAGTTCAAGAACAGATTCAGGCAGTTCTAGAGCATAAAAGAAATACACCAATTGAGTGGGATTTGAACTACTGAATATTTTTATTATTTCAATTCACTTTAAAGCAAAATTGATCTCTTGATTTTGGTTGGAACAGTTAGCATTATCTTTTGCA
>JACEGR010009213.1:0-28782 GCA_014170235.1 Listronotus bonariensis
TATAGTAAGAACATTTTAAAAGCGCAAATTCGGTACCCTTTGAAAAATAATACAAAAAAACATAAAAAGGCCGCCTGCAATCGGACTATTTTATACAAAGGCGCCGCTATCCTTTTACAGCGACGCGCCGATACACTATGGGATAGAAATCCATTATTTTGGCCAAAAAGCAACTTTGAAATTTTAATGGCTCATGCTGATGTATTTCAAAGTAGATACTCCAAACTACATGTACGCAAAATTATAAAAGAGATATGACGACTTCTATTGGGGTAATAAGAAACTTGAAAATGTATTTTAAGTAAACATAAATATACAACATTTAATCTACTTAGTTTATTATTAGGCTCTTGTTTATTAAAAGTAAAGAGTTTAAATAATAAGAGCTATTGTTGTGTTTCCGATGCAGTCTCATGAAGTCTCGCTACTTTTGTCAAAGATTTTTACCTTTTCTTTATCAGTTTTTGTACTTACAATTGCCTTCCTACTTTTTGCTACTTCTGAGTGTAAGGACAGATACAAGATTTTTATAATTTACAAGGTTTTCCATTTTTAAAATTTAATATGTTTTGTCCTACACTGTATATCCTAAAAGATAAAAGCATTCTGATGAAGATATGGATTCTACAGAATCTACCCAACAAAACAGTGTTTTTTATTTATTTTATACGTTAAAAAATAAAAGTTGGAGATAGATGTATCTCTATTACGCTTCTAAGAATAATTTAAAATTATTTTTCAGATTTGGATGGTCATATTTCCGAAACTAATTGAGATAGACACATCAAATGTAGTATTTTTAAACATTTTAAAAGATTTTTGGTGGTGATATAATATTCAGAGGTATTCCATTTAAAAGAATCATACCTATTGTCGTACCCTGTATATCATATGAGATAATAATCATCGGATTACTGATTAGAATACTACCAGATTAACCAAACAAGCCTGACATTTTAGTTTATTTTGGCACAATGTAAAATAATAACGTTAAGAGGTGCTCAAAGTTATCAGCAACAACATATAATAAGTTTTAGGTTCCTCAAAGCATTTTGCAGTATTTATAATATTTTCAGTCAAAAAGTAGGAAACTCATGTTTCTGTATGTTTTACAAAAAACTGACCCCCATTTGCGAGGCTCAAATTAAGCCAAATTTTAATAGTAAAACCGCAATTCGCTATCTTGCGTCGTTTACTCGCTACAGCGTGTTTCCTAATTTCTTGCGTTTTCTTTCTAATCCTTTATAACTTTTTCATTTTTAAATATTTTTTAATTCTGTAAAAACATTTCCTCAGCAACTTTTCATGCAGAATGCAGATATAATTTTAGTTTTATCTAGGGTTGTGCATTTTTGATTTATTTATTTATTTTTGGAAATTTAAAATGGAAATGCATTTTTTACTAATGAAATGCCTAAGAAATAACTATTTTAAAATATGTCACACTTTATATTTCTTCGCAGCCGTTTCTGAGATATTGCATATTTTGTCATTGATGACTGCCGATACATGGTTCAGTAATTATGTTTTGGCTCATGAAAGTGATGGTTTTACTTTAACTTTTGTCTTGTATGAACTGCAATGACGGGGAAACCATTTTGTATTATTAATTGACTAACGCAATGAGGGTAAAAATAGTCCTTACCAGATGTATAAAAGGTACAGTACCTTCACTGTTACAAAAATCAATGCAGCTGTCGGTGGTTTCTAGTTTAAAACGTATTAAATGAAATAATTTAATTGTACTCCACGTCAAATGAACCATACACCTTATAAAAGAATTATAAGAACGTGCCGTTTGATAAACTCGGTAATAATGTAACAAGTTGTGGATTGCAACAATGTGCTGAGCTATTTCCTTTTTGCGTTTTAGGTTACGGAGGCGCGGCCATGTTGGAGTCAAACGACTTTGCTGATTGAAGCAGTTTGTGCCCACTTGTTGTCACCTTAGAGCCCTTGGCGATAACTTCGGTTTTTCACACTGCGGAGTTTTTTCTTAATCATATTTTATCTAATTTATGATTATGAATAACATGGACATTATAAACATTGTAATTTGCGGGAATAAAGGTCCGTTTGTTCTTGGGATGTAATTAATTTTTATGGATTTTTATGACGATAATTTAGAATTTTTGTGTTGCAATATGCGTAGATAACCCAACAAGAATCCAGAATAATTGGCAAAAGTTATTAAAGTTTTAAATTTAAATTTGTTTTTACATAAATGTTTGATCATTCGTTTAATTAATTACCTACTTACCTAGTCTAGTAAAGAAGTTAATTTCTTGCGAAAATAGTTTCAAATCTCTTAAAAATATGGTTAATGGCGCCGATCTGAAATGGCATCTAAAAAAGACGCATTTTAATAAATACAATATCTAACAACCATTATTTAAATTTTTTTCTTTAAAAATCAATAATTATTATTGAAATAATAATCTTCTTTCCTTCGTTTCACACAACTGGAACAAGCGCATGAGTTTCTAGGTGAGTCCCAGATCGTTGCTCTTGATATATCTAAAGCTTCTGACCAGGTCTGGCATGACGCACTTCTCAATAAACTTCCCTCCTACGGTCTTCCAACTAAACTCTGCTCTTGGCTCTCCAGTTATCTTTCTAATCGACGTATATCAGTCATTGTTGATGGCCACGCCTCAAGCTTTCACGAACTTAATGCTGGAGTGCCTCAGGGTTCACTCAGCACCAACTTTGTTTCTTTTTTACATAACCGACCTTCTTTCTTCCACAACCAATCCCATTCATAGTTATGCTGACGATAGTACCCTTCACTCCACTTTTCGGGTTCTCAAACCAATCTCTCCAACCCGACTTGGAAAGCAAACGCAGGGCGATGCAGATATCTTTTTCACAGGATGTCAATTTGATATTGGATTGGGGCGCCAGAAATCTTTCAATTTCAAATCATCCAAAACACAATCATGTTCCTTGTCGCGAATAAAATCATCACACTCACCCTTTGCTTATGAGTGGCCAGGTTTTGCAGAGCGGGGGCACATTCAACCTTGTGGGCGTCACATTTGAGAATAACCTTAACTGGCATAAACACATTGTATCTTTAGCCACGGCGGCTTTTAAAAAGCTTTGATTTCTTTTCCGAGCCAAGAAGTATTTTTCTCCTTCCAATTTATACACTTTGTATGTGTCCTAAATTTGACCCTCTTTGGAATATTGTTCTCATGTCTGAGGGAATGGCATGCCCTACAACCCTTAGCATTCTTGATGCCATTCAAAGAAGAGCTGGAATCAAGAACTCTTTATTAAAATTTTATGTTTTCAGAAGAATTTTATAAAATTTAAGCTATAACTTATAGCTACTTTACTTGAGATTTTGGCAAAATACTGCACGGCTATATTTTTGGTAATATGTATTTTTGCAGAAAAAAAAAATCAAAGTCACCTTTTCTAGTCGCCATTCTGGATCGTTTAAGCCATACCATGTTTTTAGGAAGGACTTGGAACTGTTTTTCTCGGGAAATCAAACTTCTCGACTGAGACGATCATGCCATCTTGTGATTGGGATTGAAACTATAATCTCTTGCTTAATAATTTTTTTAAAATAAAATTCTAGCTTTTTAAAAAAAAATTTCATCGATTTGTACTGGAAAGTTAAATAATCAGTATTGATTCCCAATGTCCGTAGAAAATTAAGAAGGTCAATATTGTCAAGTGTGGGAAAGACCCTCTAACTTACTTAGAATAAATACCTAGATTGATAAACTCTAGTCACATCTCTATTCTGTATCCCTATGGGGAGAGACTACAAGCGTTATTTTGGCGATTTAAGAGGTAAAAGCCTTAGAGAGAATACTCACCTTTCGAAAAAAGTATACTTGTACCTGAAATTTATTTCTTTCAGATGTTCCTATTTTACTTACTGTAAAATTTTACCTTTGACACTTACTAGGTTTAAAATCATCGATGCGATATCATTATATATAAAAAAAAAATAGCCTTTAGAAATCTAAATACTTTTTTAGTAATTATAATATTGCACAGATTTTAAAATAAAATTAACTTTTATATTCGATAGTTAAAACTACCAGAATTTGTCGTCAAGTTCTTTTTTTTTTAAATTATACACCTATAGCAGTCAAGTTTTGGCAATCCTGAAGCGGGACTTCAGTGTATTCTACAAATCGACTTCATTCTACCTCACTCTGTATTCAAAAAAACGCCTGAAGTCGATCAAATTGGTCCGCCTATAAGCGAGATCTTCGAATGTAGAATTCTTTTAAAATTTTAAAACAGTTGTACACAACCCTAAAGACTCTTTGTTTGATCTTCGGACAGTGCGTACGTGCGTAGAGGACTACAAAGTTCATCCCGGAGTGGCGGTTAGAGGTGCCGTAGGGACGTTTTTTACCTTCAGGGATCAAGGAAAGATTCACGCTAAATTGACGGCATTTTTCTTCTGGATCTAAGCGCTGTGAGCGAAGATTCCTACAAGCCGATGGTATCCTGTTTGGTAGTGAACACGAGGCATTTCTCAAATGGCGGGAAATAGATGGGCGTGCCATGGGAACTGTCAGTAGTGAAAGTGAAGGTTATACGTAACACCAGTAGCAGATCTTGGTTTGAAAGCCGACAATTTATGCATTGCATCGATTGAAGAATTATTTTGTTTTCTTTTTGGAATTTCTGGGAGCTACAGAGCTCGATTATCCAGATTTTCCGCCGACGAAGCCCTGGAAAGCATATTCCGGAAGGGGAGAGTTGTGGATTGGACCTGAAGGGACCAACACCAAAAAAAAAAAATAGAATAGAATAACCCTAAAATAAATTTAGGTGTTGGTTAGTTTACTATGATTTTTATATTTATTTGTTTGTTTTTGTGTTATTAGAATGCAAAAATTTATTTTATTGTTTTTACAATGAAAGAAAAAATATAATTTTAGTTCTAGCCATGTGTTTACTGTCCATCCAATGTGACCTTGATTTTTACAAAGATTAACAATTGTATAAAGCTAATTTGTTATTAAATTTTTCGGTTTAGATAAATTGATCACATAATTTTGCTTCACTAATTTAAATTATTCACAGGAGGAAACATTGATAGCCATTTATTTAAAAAAAGGTTAAGTTAATCTTCAGAAAAATTCAATATTATAAAAGGAGAGAGTATCCCATAGACATAATAACTGCTAATGCCATAGTACCAAATTGACTTCAAGAGTAAAAAAGTTGAAAAAAATCGATTAAAAATCTAAACCTTTTTTCGTTCCGTGTTAAAAACAATAATTAAAAACTCAATTGATCAATAATGATATTCCGTAACTCGAATTCCTTTTATTAACTTGGGTTGTAACTATCTATCTATCTATCAATCTATCCATCTGGCTGCCTATGTAACGGAATCTTTGAGCCTAATTTTAACCAACTTCCAGCTATTCGATTTCTTTGAAACTTTGCACACGTATTAAGGACCCATGACAATGCAATAATCTGCAAACAGTATCCCTTTATCTTTTTTTTTTAATCGCCAGGAAAAAAAAATTCCATTATATTATAAAAACAACACCTAGGATGCCATCTGTTGGAAAAATTTCAAACTTTGCTATTAAATGAGGAAGAAATTTTTAGTGGATTGCAAAGTGTTGACAACAGTCCAAACATTTCCTGGAGTGCCATCTGTTGGCAAAATTTGAAACTTTGCTACTTAATGAAGAAGAAATTTTTTAGTGAGTTGCAATCTTTTGCAAATTTTAAAATTTGCTACCATTGTCATTTCATAGGGGCTGGTTATTTTCTTTTTGCTGCTTAATTAATTAGTATGTTCTAATTTACTGTTATATTAAGAATTTTGTGCAATATAACGAACTAAAAAATGAAAAATAATTAATAGTTTAAAAAAACTAAAAAAACACGCTTTTATATGCAACCGAACTAAAAATTAAAAAATAATTTTTCATTAAAAAAAATATTTTCACTTCATAGTAAAAAGCGTGGGGTGCATTTTACTATTTTTTCATAACTTTTCCATCATAGATATTGGCAAATATAATAATTATAACATTTAATATATTAAGCACCCCACGCTTTTACTATGAAGTGAAAATATTTTTTAATGAAAAATTATTTTTTAATTTTTAGTTCGGTTGGATGATGGCATCCATCATTAATAAGTTATGCCAAAAAAAAAATATGTTTAGGATGATGGTATCCATCATTAATAAGTTATTAGCAAGAAATGCGTTTAGGATAATGCATTTATCATTAAATAAGTATTGCAAGTTTTATAAGTTGAAATGTGCCAAAAGTTAAATAACATATTTAGAATTTGTAATCGAAAAAAATGAGAAAAAAAGGCAGAATTTTATCAATAAAAAAATTACATAATATAAATTCTTTATACCGTAACAATAAACCAAAACACAAAAAAAAAAAAGTATGTGATAAAATTAAAAAAGATAGTAAATCAAAAAGAAAACACTTTAAAATAGTATTTAAGGGACACTTTGCACTCAATTTTCAGATCCAAAACATAGGGAGAAATATTTTAATGAATTAAATTAAAAAAAACTTATAAATATATATAATTTTTTTATTAACACGTCTTTAAAACTTTTAATAAGGTAACTCCCGATTTCATATATTTTTTAGGTAACTAAAAATTTAAAAGGTTTTAAACAATATGTTTCCCTAACAGTCTACTTGAATAACCCGCCTTTCTTGACTAATAGCCATCACCAATTAATTACACAACACACACGAAATTAGGTAATGGATACACTTAATTATGCGTCTACTAAAAACTCTTTTCTTTAAAAAAGAAACTAAAAAGCTAGAAAACCACATGAAAACAATTGCTCAAGCTTGGCCAAACAAAAGCAAGGTTGCCTCATCTGTCAAATTGTCAAATCTTGTATTTCGGCTAAGCGGGAAATTTGAAATTTATCACCGTCGGTCGAAATCGTCGAAATTAACCTAGCTAATTTTACCATCATTTTATTTTTATTCTCTCAAAATACATAATAAACATTTTGTTTGACTTAATTTTTATTTGCATGATTTGTATCAATAAAATGTTGAGGAAAAGGCCATTTCCTTTAAACTTTCAGGTGGTAAAACATAAAATAATGCTGTTTGAGCCGCCACTATAAACAAACGAATAAAATTAAAAAGTTTATTTAACATTTTAAGAAAATTAAAAACTTTTATACTTATTATGAAGAACTATTCTGCTCTTACACAATATAATAAAAGTTATTATTACTTTAAAGAAATAAAATAATGAAATATTTCAATATTAAGTTACTTACAATACAAAGGTTTCAATCTATAAACAAAGGTTCATTAGCACTCGGTTGAAATCATTTTAATCCAATAAAATAAAAATCTTAACAAGACGCCAGACGAGAACTGGGCCAATGGTTGCGTCTCAAAATGTGGTAAATAGTTTACCAAAATTGTGGTAAACAGTTTACCTAAAAACTTACTTATAAACTTGTTAGAAAACTGAAAAAAAATATTAAAAATGAAATGTCTGATGGACACTTTAGAGTTTGACATTACTTTTGAAAAAATTAACTGGTAAAAGATACACCTATTAGGTATCTTAACCAGATAAAAAGAATAGTAAAAAATAGCCTAAATAGAGCGTATGAATACGAAATTTTTTATCTAAAATAAAACGTTTAATCCAAAATATCTCAGAATCAGTTGCTCGTAGCGATATTTTTCAAGTATACCTTTTTGTACCAAAAATATGGAAGAAGAAAAAATTATCTACTAGAGTCATAATATACCGAGGCAAAAAAGTAAGGACACTTTGGAAAAAAGGACGGAAAAATATAAACAGCTTTCGATTCCTTACGTTAAAAAAACCCTTTACTCAATTTCGTAAAAAAATCCAATAATAGATAAAATATTAAAAAAATAACTAAAAGAAATAAAAATTTTGGCACTCTCTATCTCGCAAACGATATACTTTTGGACTAAGGTAAATAGCGTAAGATCGTGTGTTTATGGCCCAGAGTCTATGGTAGCATTTTTACGGACCGCTAAGAGACACCCTGTAGCCATGCTTTATTGTTTGTCTTTATGGTTTAGACGTTGACTGGGCTTTGTTAAAGAATCCTTATAAAAAAAAATACAGAGAAAATGAAGCTCAAAGCTGTCGCTCCGCAAAGATATATTTGATTAATTTACTCACGTCGTGTTGCTTCCAGAAACGGCCCCCACTAAGTACCTTCCTACAATCGGCCGCTTGTTGGCACTGCAAAGTCTTACTTAGGTTAGTGCGTTTCTTGCCAATCCAGAGGCAAATGCGGAGTAAGAGTCCGCAGCGAGTAATCGTGTTACAATTTGTGCTTTTGCTTTTGATGTTGATTTTTAATTAAAAGGTAAATTTTAGATATTAGAGGATCAAAATTTTTTTATTTAGTATGGGTGTTTGGATTTTACAGGATGGCTTATTATGAGAAGAACAAGAGCGACTACATAAATTGATGGAATATTGTATGCAAGAGGATACAGTGGATGAACTCGTTACCTATGATGATGAATCTGATAAAGATGAGGTAGATTTGTTAGAAACAGAAAATCATGACAGTGAGACTGAACAAGAATTTTCCGATGATGATTCAACCGATGTAGAGTCGCCAAAAGGGCCATATTTCCTAGGAAAAGATAAATGCAGCAAATGGAAAAAGCATGTTCCTGTAAAAACAGTTAGAACAAGATCTGAAAATCTTATTAAACATTTGCCAGGTCCTAAAATGCAACAAAAAATCTAAAAGATATTTTGGAAATTTGGCATTATTTTATCGATCTAGATATGCTTAGGAATATTGTTAAGTATACAAATCAACATATCGAGAGCATCCAGAAAAATTATTCCAGAGAACGAGATGCGAAAACCACAGATATTCCTGAAATTCAAGCAGTAATTGGTCTCTTGTATTTGGGTGGATTATTAAAAGTAAGTCGTCTGCATGTAGATGAATTATGGAATTCTAATGCAACGGGGATAGAGCTTTTAGACTAACAATGACACGCAGTAGGTTTCAGTTTCTTCTGCAGCATATAAGATTTGATAATATGGAAACCCGAACGGAAAGAAGAAAGTTTGACAAACTGGCACCAATAAGAGAATGCTTTGATACATTTGTTATAAAATGTCAAACAGCGTACACGCCTTTTGAATACGTAACAATCGATGAGAAGTTGGAAGCATTTAGGGGCAGATGCAGCTTTCGGCAGTACATTCCTAATAAACCCAACAAATATGGAATTAAAATATTTGCACTTGCCGACGCCAAAACATATTATACTTGCAATTTGGAAGTATACTTAGGCCGGCAGCCAGATGGACCAAATGCGATTGACAACTCCCCAAGTGCAGTTGTTCTAAGAATGTGCGAGCCAATAAAAGGAACTAGTCGAAATGTTACGTGTGATAACTGGTTCACTGGGATTGAACTGGTAAAAATCCTACTCAATGAATATAAACTAACATGTTTGGGCACACTTCGCAAAAACAAGCGAGAACTACCAACAGAATTCAGCTGCCCCAAAAACAGACCAATTGGCTCTAGCATGTTTGCTTTTCAAAAGATCTATCCCTCGTTTCATATATTCCCAGAAGGAACAAAAATGTATTACTGGTATCGAGCTTACATCACGATGATGCAGTAGATTCTACTACCGAGAAACCAGAAATGATATTAGACTATAACGCTACCAAAGGTGGTGTAGATACAGTTGATAAGCTATGTGCCACGTATGACTGTGCAAGGAATACCCGAAGATGGCCAATGGTAGTGTTCTTCTCCATGCTGAATGTTTCAGGCATTAATTCAATGGTATTATATTTTGCAAACAATCCAGACATTCAGTTATTACGCCGAAAATTCTTACGTCAGCTTTCGTTCCAACTCGTAGAAAGTCATCTTAAAGCCAGAAGTCAAATTACAAACATTCCAAAGACAATGAGCGGAAGAATAAAGGAAATCGTTGGAGAAGAACAGGCTCCCGGGCCAAGTGTTGAAAGGCCTGCAAGTACTAGAGGACGCTGTAGTTTTTGTGATAGAAAAAAGAATAGACCAACAAGATTTTCCTGTAAGAAATGTGGAAAATACATATGTGGAGAACACTCATTATATGTATGTTCGGACTGCTATACTTACAATACTTAAAATTCAGTTTTTCTTGTCAATTGTATCCTTATTTCTTAGTATTTCATAGTTATGTATGTTAATTTTTATCCTTTAAAATAATAACAATAATACTTATTAGTATACTTGTTATTTTATTTGTTAAAAGTTGTCTTTTTGCATTAAATAATAAAAATATAATAAACGCGGACTGACAGTCCGCAGCGAGTACTTGTGTACTAAATTAGGCGCGATGGGAAACTTGGAAGCCATAAGAGATATTAAAAATCTGATACCCCATCCTCGAGCTCTTTTGGAGAAAACATTTATGGTAAAAACAGATCATCGCTATCGCGAAGCGTTCAAAGATACAGGGTGTTGATTTTCCACTTTTGAAAGGCCCTGTAGCTTTGTTGTTACTACAGATACGAGAGAAACTAATTGCGTGCATTATGACTAGCTTCTTTCCGTAGAATCCAGTGGCGTAGCCAAAAATTTTTGAGCTGTCATTTTTGACATATGACCCAAACATGTTTTTTTATTAGGGACACCCTATAAATGATTAGGTAATTAAATTAAGCTTGTTTTTTCTGATTAAAATAATATATATCATAGTAGGTGGTTTAATAATTTTTTTACTTCAAATATTGGAAAAATTATGATTTTAAAGACGCATTTTTTATTTTAAAATTTAAAAATTTCCTATCACTTTATTTATAAATACATAAGTATGAAATTTTGGTAAATAATATATATGATGTAGAAGATTATTAATACGCATGATAAAATGATTACAGGGTGTCTCAAAAAATTAAAATGTTTTTTTTTATTTTAAACTTTAAAAATTTCCTACAATTTTATTTATGAATATATAAGGATGAAATAATGGTGGATGATATATATGATAAGAAAGAATATTATATGTATATATATATATATATATATGTATATATATATATATATATATATATATATATATATATATATATATATATAGATGATACAGTGTGTCCCAAAAAATTAAAAATAATTATTTTTATGTTTAAATTTAAAAATTCATAGCGTCCTTATTTATGAATTTGAAGCAAAAAAATTATGGGTACTGTATTAGTATGATAATGTTGTATAAAAAAATAAAAATCAAAGTTATACAGAGTGTGTCAAAAAATTTTTCGATTTTTTTGGGCTTTAAATTTTTTTTTGTTTTTTTGCTCTATTGGTAAAGTTGACATGGAGAATTCATAAAAATAAAAAAAAATTAAAAAATTAAAAAAACTTTATAAATAATATAAATAATAAATTTTTAAGTTTAATTAATATAACTTTTTTATTATTGTTGTTGTAAACTAATTTTTGTTTTCTTTTCTACGGAAATGTCTCCTGAGCTAAGGGATGACAGATTCCTTTTAAAACAAAAATATAAAACAATTTAAAAAACAGATAGAAGCCGCAATGCGTCTTTAAAATCATAATTTTTCCAATATTTGACGTAAAAAATTTATTAAACCACCTACTATGATATATTATTTTAATCAGAAAAAAACAAGCAATTTAATTACCTAATCATTTATAGGGTGTCCCTAATAAAAAAAAACATGTTTGGGTCATATGTCAAAAATGACAGCTCAAAAAAATTTTTTGGCTACGCCACTGGATTCTACGGAAAAAAGTGTCTGTATAATGTGCAATTAGTTTTCTCGTATCTGTAATAACAACAAAGCTACAGGACCTTTTCAAAAAGTGAAAAAATCGAGAATCACCCTGTATCTCTGAAACGCTTCGCGATAGCGATGATCTGTTTTTACCATAAATGTTTTCTCCAAAAAAGAGCTCGAGGATGGGGTATCGGATTTTTAATATCTCTTATGGTTTCCAAGTTTCCCATAAGGGACAACCAAAATGGGACACCCTTAGTTATTTTACGTTTCTACGCCCTTTTCACGTTAATCTGCGCTGCCACGCCTTTATCCATACACATCCTTAATATTTTCAAATTGCACCCCTTCCATACGGGAACCCATAGCAGTACTTCTACTTTTTTGCACCTTTATTTTTGCGCTTCCTCTTTTCTCAGCGCTGAAGCGGCTCCAAGTTTGACCCGGTAATTGCTTGACTATTTGGCTACTTCTTTAGAAATGAATTAAATTGGCCGAAACACAATATAAACTGAATTGGTGGTCGGTGTAATAACATACTATTTTTATTTTTACTGAAAAAAAGCTGACCCGTTTTTTGATCTTTCGATTAGAGAGCAGCTAGTTTTAGTTTTGGACTACATTATTTAAAAAAACTTAGATCTGTTCCGACTATTCAGTTCTTTGAAACTGATGGAAGCATGTGCCAGTTAAACTCTGAGTAATACATGAAACAAAAATCCTAATGCTTTTTTCAGCTAAAATAGTAGAAAATATATTTTACTACGCCTTTAAAATAGCTTCCAAATTCTGACACTTCCTCTTGGAGCGATAGTAAAGTAGGCTTTAGCCTTCTTTATTGACTTCAAAACTTCCTCAAAAAAACTTTTTTGGTACAAGACGCGAAACAGGTTTTTACCTCTTAGGGACCAAAGGAAAACTTTGCTTTTTAAAAAGCTGTAAGGATATTTTTCGACTTTTTAGGGGTGATTTGTAAACGTTCTTTTTTTTGAATCAAACGTGGTAGCGAGCCCTTACAAGATCAAATACATACTCTACAGAGAAAAGGCTCTCATTCGAAACCGGTTAAACCTACCATTTTTAACGTTCCATTTCTTGGTTATGCCTGTAAAGAACGCACTACATGGAACGTAATTTTTTTTCCCAAGGATGTTTTCTTTATAGTTAGGGATCCCTGACCATTTTTCCAAGTTTACTAAATAGGTTAATTTTTTGTGAGTAGCTTCATTTTGATAAGACAAACAACTTTTTTCCTTACAACAATTTTTTGGTTGGTGGTAGCTAACAGGGGTAGCAGCAGTGGGAAGTGTGTTGATTTGATGAATATCCAAGGGATTTGTTGCTAACAGGGATTTTCTCTGGTTACTTCTAAGACCACAGAATACTAAATAGGACCGAAAAGAAGTTATTTGATCCTACAAAATGTGAGGTTTCATCAGGAAGAGTCCTCTCACCACCAACATGCATGGTTAACCTACTCACGAAAAATTAGCTTGTTACTATTGACTTGTAAAAATGGTCCAGGGATCCCTAACTATTATCTAGATCTTCAACAGGTCAGGTGACTTGGAAAACTATATTTTTGCAATCTAGCCATGAATAGACTTGAAACAATCGGGACAACATTGTCGGCCGACTGTATCTTGTTCAAAAATTTTTCAGCAACAAAGTTGGCTAACATTTGCAAATACAAGTGTTTCGCGTCCACACTAGTTTAAAGCTCGTACAAACCTGTCGATGTATTCCATATTAAATGGAAAACAGGCGTCTTGCCGATTCCTTGGAATAAAAAGCCCACAGATGTTGCCATGGCGTTTGCAACAAGTCGGCTGACCGATGTGCAACATTCAAGATACTGAATGTATTGAACGACAAATTTATAATATGTTAAAGACACATAAAAACTTTTTACAGATAATAAAGATTTAAACTGACACCTCACAACAGTAAAACACCACATTTTTACGGAGTACCAATAATACATAAACATAACATTGATATTGATCTAAATAATACACTGGTAACTTTTGATGTTGTTAGTTTATCCACAAATGTCCCAGTGGATAAAACATTAAATATTGTTAGAAATAAATTAGAAAATGATGTCCATCTTGGCGAAATTAAGCATAAACGCTATTTTTGAGCTATTAACTTTTTGTGTCAAAACAACATATTTTCAATATAACACTGATTTTTATAAACAAACCTCTGGTATGGCTATAGGTTCACCTTTATCACCTTTATTAAGTAATATTTTTATGGAAAACTTTGGATCAAATTTTGTAGAAAATTATCAATATAAACCTTTAGTTTGGTGGAGATATAAAGATGAAATTTTTTCTATATATCAACATGACGAACACTGTTTAAATAATTTTTTAACACACATTAATACACAAGAACCAACTATTAAGTTTACTTTAGAAAAAGAAAACAACTCACAATCACCATTTCTTGACATTTTAACAAAATAAGATTTAAACAACTTTGAAAGAAAAATCTACAGAAAGCCTACGCATACAAATAGATACTTAAATTTTAAGTCAAATCACCCAATAATGGTTAAAAAGGGAGTTGTAAAAAGGCTATTTGATATAATTAAAGTCATTTGTTCTAATCAAAATATAAATATTGAAAAAGATTATTTAAAAATATTTTAATTCAAAATAATTATCCTCTTGATTTTATAAATAATTGTTTCCTTGAATTTGAAACTCCAGTTATAAGACAAAATCAAAATAGACCTATTACAAATTTATTTTTACCATACATTCCCGGAGTATCAAATAAAATTCAACGAATAGGACATAAATTTAATATTCGCACAATCTTTAAAACACAAAACACTATCAGATCTTAATTCACAAAAACAAAACCATACAACTTAAATGAAAATACAAAAAATGTCGTTTATAAAATACCTTTGCAATAAGTTTTAAATAGGTGAAACTTATAGACCATTAACCAAACGCATAAAAGAACACAGATCATACATTAAAAACACAGTATTCCATACATAAATCAAAAATCTGCCAACACGCATTTGATAACAATCA
This sequence comes from Listronotus bonariensis, assembly GCA_014170235.1. Classification (NCBI taxonomy): domain Eukaryota; kingdom Metazoa; phylum Arthropoda; class Insecta; order Coleoptera; family Curculionidae; genus Listronotus; species Listronotus bonariensis. The sequence continues at coordinate 14,827 of JACEGR010009213.1, forward strand.
TAGAATAAACTGGGATGCTTCGAGCATTTTAGCAAAGGAAACTTGTTCTAAAAAACGCAAAATCGTAGTGCGTATATATTATTAAATAAAGATAATTGTGTAGCATCAATTTCAGTTAATTTAAATAACACTTGGTTGCCTTTGCTTGATACTGAAGTATCTTTAGGAAGACTAAAAATTTACTAACTATTCACCTTTTTGTAATATAAACAATAAATACACCAGCAACCAGTTATCTATGTCACTATGACACTATAACCAAACAAACATATTTGACATTTAATGTCAAAGAGATTTCTAGAATCTCCTAAAAAGCAGATAAAAATTTTAAAATTTAAAACCTTAATAATAGTTAATTTTTATTTTTATTATTAGTATTCAATTTATCTTGACAACGGTGGCAGATTTGCCACCGAAACGTCGATTTTAAATTATCTTTTTACTTGTTTTAATTTTTTTGGTTTTTAGTACTTTTATTTTAATTTTTGGCGTGTACCCAACTAATTACCATCCATTTAAGATACAGTCGTCCAACAAATGTTTTCGCCGATTGTATCCAAGTCTGTACATGGCTTAGAACCAAAAAATGTAAAGATCCTTAAAAGATCTTTAGATGCTTATGGTTTAATTGATTTTTCGTAGTATTGTCACTTAATAATATAACAAAGTAACTGTACTTAACGTTTTTGGGAAGCGCCCATTATTTTTCATTCAGAAGGAAAAGACCCTTTCTGCTAGCAGGAGGAAGCTATGATAGACTGCCACAGGGGAGTCTATATCACGTAAAGCGATTGCTAATACTTTATAAGTGAAGCCAACCGGCACTTATAAATGGATTTTATCAATTTTAAACTGTAAAGGGCTTGATTTATACTAAAGGGATGTTTAAAGTGACGTTTCCTTTTTATAAAAAAAGGGTTTTGTTTTTGCCCGTTTGAAAGCTGCTAATACAATAACCATAATTTTTAAGCTTTAAAGTAATGTAAGAAATTTGGCCCACCTAATAATATACAGGGTCATCCAAATTAAGTGTCTGCCATTAGTAACTATCCCATATAACTTTTTTGCCGGCGTTGTACATTTAATTTACTGGCATTGTCAACACTCTTTAATGGCAAGGCATTGGCAAAAAGGTATTAAAAAGACGCGAAACTGGGCAAGTGGCCGTTATTAGGCCACGTGTTGCAGATAATGTGATGGCATCCATCATTAATAGGTTATGCCAAAAAAAGCGTTTAGGATGATGGCATCCATCTTTAATAAGTTATTGGCAAAAAATGCGTTTAGGATAATGGCATTTATCATTAAATAAGTATTGCAAGTTTTATAGGTTGAATGTCCCAAAAATTAAATAACATATTTAGAATTTTGTAATCGAAAAAAATGAGAAAGAAAGGCAGGAAAACTTTATCTTTAAAAAAATTACATAATATAAATTTTTATACCGTATACTAATCAAACCAAAAAAAAAAAAATAAAAAGTATGTAATAAAATTTTAAAAAAGATAGTAAATCAAAAGAAAATACTTTAAAATAGTAAGTATTTAAGGGACACTTACACTCAATTTTCAGATCCAAAACATATGGAGAAATATTTTAAAGGAGTTAAATGTCAAAAAAAACAACTATTAAATATATATAATTTTTTTATTAACACGTCTTTTAAAACTTTTAATAAGGCAACTCCCTGATTTCATATAATTTTTTAGGTAACTACAAATTTAAAAGGTTTTAAAAACAAAATGTTTACAGCTCCTAACAGTCTACGCGAACAACCCGCCTTCTTGTACTACTGTATAAATAAGAAAACTTTGTGGTCCTAGCAACGCGAATGATAACGAAAGAGAACCTTCGTGTTACCTGGTTGCTAAGCGTTGCTAGCTACGAAAGTAATATTTTCAGCGCCTGGACAAAAAGTAAGAGTAAAAAAAAAAGGAAAATATGCTTGTGGGAAATATTAGGATTTATTTATAAAAAGTAACTAATTTATGACAAAATATTTTAAAAAACTAGGTTAGGTATTGACATTAAAGTAATTGTGCAATTTGAGCAATTAGCAAAGAAATTGGAGAATAATACTTGAATTAACAGTTTTTAAATTTGTTGTTTGGAGTATCGTTATCACCTTTAACTACGTTAATATTCATATTTTTCACTGTTTTCTTCATTAGAAATATTGGTAGAGTTTCGATGTAAAATGTTGCTTTGAAATTTCCACCTTATTACTATAGGATTCAGCAATATATCCCTCCGCAACAGAAGAAGACTTCCAACCTCCATGCCTTTTTAAGTCCAAAATATCAGACATTCGAAGCATTGGCAAGGAACGTAGTTGACGTTCTTCTAAAAGAATGGCCACTCCAATCTAACCTCTGGAATAAGAATTTTCAGTGTTACTTTCTCGATGAAATTTAGCTTGTTTTGTGTTTTACCTAAAAATTTAAGATTCTCATGTTTTGTCGAGATGCCACATAGAGTGATTTTGGGCAGTCAGTATCCATAAAAATATAAAGTTAGAAATCGTATTTACCTCGTCTAACTTAAGGAAACCTTCTTGAGTAGTTTCTGGTGTCAATGCACTGTGATAATTGCAATTGTGTTTATTTTGTTTAGTAATTATTTCCTTTGTAGAAACCAGAATTAGGGGACCTATTATATCTTCTGTTTTGCCTTTTGGCCTCTGATTGTCTGGATTTCTTTATGGTTTTACACTTTTGCGCCATTCTGTTTGTTTATCGAAAGGGGGCTTTTTCTAGCAAGTCCTACTTTTCTTGACCAAAAATAGCTTGCATAACTTCAGTTAATTTCCTTTTTTTATATAATTAAGTTACTTAGATTAATCACATATTTTTTGCTAAAATAAACTATATTTTAAATAATCATTATATTTTTTTAGTAGGCTTTCTAAAATCATACAATTATTGTACTTGTGCTAGAGCTTATCTGTGTATGGCAGAAACTAAATCAAATTTTTAAAATTAAAGAGATTCTAAAGCCAATTTGCTTAACGCTTAATTACTTACTCTAATTAGACCTGCAGCCTACTAAGTGATTTTTCTAAATTATTTTATTCTATTTCAATATCGTTGGTTTTACATATTTCGTTTTTAATTTATTTAACCGATATTTTTTAAAATTTTTAAGTAAAAATAAGGCAACAAAACCAGATCATAATATGTAGATCTTTTGTTTTAAAATTTAACTGGCACTGGCTTATGATGTACAATTAGTAACTATACTATTGGCTTAAAGGTCCGTCTGACCTGTTCAATGGTTTTTTTTGTAAAAAGGAATGCTTAAGTCATTAGATTTAAATGATGGGTTTTTAAATATTGTTATACTTAATGTTTGATTTTTAATTGTTAATTAGTTAATAATTTTTCTTTTAATTGACCCTACTGATATCTATGTATATTTTAAGTATGGGTGTTATGTTTCATTATTGATTTTTCTTTTTTTTGCTTATACGTTGGCACTTTTTAATGGGACTTGTCATTATTAATGATATTTAATTAATATATTGCTTATTATTCTTAATTTGATGTGCAACGTATAATTTTCAGATCTTAAATTTTGAGTTTTAATCTTTGATAGTTATTATTATGGCCAGTTGCTTAATTTGTTTGAATAATATTTTTTATTAATTTTAAACTTTAAAATGTTGAAACTTTATAAAGTTTAGTGATTTTTTGGTTTAATTTAACTATTTCCGGGTAATAATTATAGTTTTTAATTATTAAGTAGGGCTGTGCTATGCATCTGAACCTGGATGTGTTCGATATTTTAATATAAATTATAAATTTAAATTAAGTACAAAAAAATTGAACTCTCAACTGTAATTATTATAGTATATTGTTTTTTTTTAATAATGGATGTATTTTTGTTTTAAATCGTAAACCAAGACATATTATCCAATTGTGATTTCTGTGATTTTTATTAATAATAGATGTTATTTTAAGTTGCGCATTAGTTTTATTTACCTAGCTCACTCCGAATACCTCTTTTTTTTTATTAAAATATTTTTATGTTATTATTTAACTTCTTCTTTCTGTGCAATGGTTTATGATCGCTGAGCAAGTTCCTATAACAACTAGGAGACTTCAGTTTGTAGTCTGTAAAAAAACTGGTGGCGCCAACACGGACTCATTATTCCTCATCCTGAGCTGGGGTAAATTTGCAACGCACTCTGACAACTTGCTTGGCGTGAAATAAACTAGTGCACTGATTTGAATTATTGCTTTTTTACTTTTTTAAATCTCTTTCTCTCTTACTTAATACTAAATAGGAAAAATTGCTTTTTAATGTTTCAATAATTATTAGAGCATTACTCTACAATTGTTTCGCCTTTCTAGGGCTTCATCAAGAGTACTTCGTATACTAAATTTAAAAAGAGAAATATTTACAAACAGAACCATTTAACACGTTTTTCCCAAAAAGGTCTATAAAATATTATTAGGGGTTTTATTATGCGGCCCAGATGTGGTAATAAATTTATTTATAATTGGCATATCTGCGAAATTTATTTGATCATTGGTAGAAAGAGTTGTATTGTCTATAAGTGATTTTTTAATTTCTAGTTGTTCATATAAATTTAATTTTTTACCTTTGTTTTCTCTATGGAGTAGTTTAACATTATTAAGATCTATAAAGTGGTTTTGTTCTATACAATGTGTTGAAATGCCTGTGTTTTTAAACCATTTAAAATTGATGTTTTGTGTTCTTTTATTCTGTTTTTATGCTCCTTCCACTTTGACCAATATATTCCGCATTACAGTCTGCGCAATTAACTTTATAAACCCCTGACATATCTAATTTTTCTGTTTTGTCTTTATTGTTAACTAATAATCTACCTAGGTTACTCTTATTTACAGACACAGTTTTACAGCCTAACTTATCTAGTCTATTGGATACATTATTGCTGATGTTTGGTATATAATTGATAAACTTAAAATTATTGTTTTTAGGTTCTGTAATACTATAAAACTCTTTAGCAATTAACTTTTGTTTTTCTTTGTTAACAATTTATCAATAAGTGATTCTTTATATCCGTTGTTTCTTGCTATTTGTTTAATAATGCCGAGTTCTTCTGTTAAAATTTGAGATTAGGCTTAATGGGGAGAGAAGTATTAAAATAAAATCAATAACTTACCAGTTCCTGAAAATATGCCATTAAAACGGTTTCGGTTATTTGAAGAATTGCGTTCGCATCTTTCCAAATACCAAATATGCCATACTCCCGATCATACTGTTGCCTTGATTTAACTGGCAAAAGATTTTCGGTCGCTTTTATGGCCTTTTCTCTTATATTTTGTGGAATTTCTTCCATTTTGAGCAAATCGTTAAATAAAAAAATGCCAACTGACTAACTGATAGAAACATCAAAGTCAAACTTAACACCAGTCATTATCTACTTACGTATACAGGTACAGGTGCAACTTATTTTTATATTGCGAATAAATAATGTAATTAGTCATTGAAAACTCTTTTTGGGTAAAACATAAAGCATTATGCACCACGGTGCTTACTGGACTATAATGCCCATCAGGTCGAAATCAGGCCCTCGGCTATTTCGACCTTCAGGGCATTATAGTCCTAGTAACGCCCTTGATACATAAATGCTCTCTGACTATGGTCAATTCCGTATTCCACCCCCTGAGCACATCGTCTCCGTGAACGCGTCTCCGGCGGGTGTCCCCGGACTATTTATTGACTGCTAGTGGACATCGGCCATAAAATATATCGGTTCCGGGGCAGTCCGGAGGCGATCGCCCCGAAAAGTCGACGGCATCGGGGCCATAACGACACACACCAGATACAAACAGCTTCTTCTTATCTTGTTTTAGATGCAATAATGGTCCGGGGGATATCAGACGTAATGTGTATTGGCATGATATCTGCATAAAGGTTGTTTTCTTAAAATTTTGACGAAATTTGTAAGAACAGGTTTTTTCAGGAGGGATAAAACAAGCTTATGAATTAATTGTTCAATGTTTTTTCGACCTTCGAATCAATCTAGTGTACTGGGTGGGCCAAATTCGACGCTTTTAATAGGAAACTCATGTTTCTGTATGTTTTTAGAAAAAAACTGATCCCCATTTCAAGCTTAATTTATTAATGAAAACCGCAATTTCTTGCGTCGTTTACTCGCTACAAAGTGTTTCCTAATTTCTTGCGTTTTTTTGTAATTTCATGGCTTCAAATATAAAAAAAATTTGACCACCCCACAAAATTTCGGCCATCTCTAAAACAAAACCTAGGATTGGCAGAATACTACACAAAGGCTTTGCCGTTACCATCTATGAGGTGACGAGCTATTAAAAACAGCTGGCATAGATGGGTCCACATTTAATTTATTCTGAAAGTAGTACCGCAAAGTACACAAAAAAATGATAAAGTTAAATAAACCCTTTTGTGAACAATGATTTATTGCAGCAAGAAAATATTTAACCCGACAAGTTTCTGGCTTCCACGCCACGTGCCACCGGTTTTGTGGCAATGCACCAGAGGCGACATAAAGGATGTTTTTAAGTACGTGACACAGTGGTTTAGCAGTGTTTTTCTATTTATCTAAAAATATGCTATCAGGCTCTGTCAGCGCGTATGTGCCTTCGAAAGGTTTGTTTACTTTATCATTTTTTGTGTACTTGGCGGTATTGCTTGCAGAATGAAAATAAATGTGGACCCATCTATACGTTAGCCTCTATAACATAGTCTTTTAATTCAGATTTTACAAGGGGATCGGACATTAGGTCCTTACTGCATATTGTAAGTTTGAGTAGGAAGTTTGCATTTGTATTTCGCACATGGTTGCAAAAAATGCTTTTTACTGCCGGCGTCCAAAAAAGTCCAAACAATCCAAAGTGGAGACTTTAACGTTATCAAATCGATCGATAAAGGGCATGTCATGTTTACTAATATTAAAACGAAAAAAAATCATTATTACAAACAAATTGTTTAAGAAATAGCACTTTTAAGCGCAAAATAGCAATCAAAGCATACTACACTACTCAAAAGAATTATCGCATATACTCGATTAATTTTTAATCGCCCTGTATGATGTGCTGTTGAAAGGGAGAAGTCATATTTGTGATTATAAAATACAGAAGTGGGTAAAGGTATAAATTATTCACAAATGAGATTTCTCCCTTTTAACAGCACATTTTATAGGGCTATTAAAAATATATTTTTCAAAAAATTTCACCCTGTGATTTTGCTAACAGTAAATAGCAACGGTTAATATAAAGTTATAGCTTCACGTTTTCTTATCATTTTCTTTTTTAAGTGTCTCTAATAACTTAATTATTAAAAGAGATATGGCCATTTTTAAATAAACGCATTTTGTATTAAAGCTTATGAAAGAAATCGAGCGTATGCAGATGATTCTTTTGAGTGAGTGTATTAATAAAGAGTTTATTTAAAATTAATATACCATAATACAAGATAAAACATTTACAGAGAGATACCATTAAACCCCGTCCTCTAGTCGATAGCTATTAACCGATCGGCTATTGGCTGACATTCAAGCAGTAGTTAGTGGTTTTCGAAGCCAGGCGCTAGAATCAACGAAATTTCGAACTGTGTGGCGGTGCCCGTCAACTGTACTTCCATTAATCAGGGATGAAAACGGGAACGGGAAGGTGTATTGAAGTTTATTTTAAAGCTGTTAGAAGTTAATCAGGATGATCAGTAAATAATCTGATTAAATAGTTATGCAGCTTGATGAGCAAAGGTTGGACACATGAAAAAAAAATATTTTAAAAAACTTTTTTCTCTATTATTGATCTGTAATACCTTCAGAAACGGAATATGTTATGGTAGCAATAATACCTGCTATGCACCTAGGGCATTATAAGCGGGCATTATGATAATGCCCGCTTATAATGCCTAATCGTTAATATTGAAATTTATTGCTTATCCAATTTTATTTCTCTCACAATAAAGATCAAGTTTATACAAAAAATAATTTTTCTTTAAACAATACTAAAATTAAACTTTATGTTTAAAATAAAAATTACAATGAAGTGTCCCGGAAAATGAGCGTCCCACTATGAAATGGTCGGTGTTTGTGATGGCAGCGGCGATGACACTAACGTGGCTGCATCCAGAGAGTTCCGGACTGTATTTTCCGACTAAAAATAATAAGGTTTGTTAAACATATGTATTAAAATAAAATCAATAACTTACCAGTTCCTGAAAATATGCCATTAAACGGTTTCGGTTATTTGAAGGTTGCGTTCACATCTTCCAAGTACCAGGTATGCCATACTCCCGATCTTGCTGTTGCCTTGATTTAACTGGCGAAAGATTTTCCGATCGCTCTTATTGGCACTTTTCTCATATATTTTGTGGAATTTCTTCCATTTTGAGCAAATCGTTAAATAAAAAAAGTGCCGGCTGACTAACTGATAGAAACATCAAAGTCAGACTTAACACCAGTCGTTATCTACTTACGTATACAGGTACAGTGCAACTTATTTTTTATATGCGAATAAATAATGTGGTTAGTCATTGAAAAACTCCTTTTTGGGTAAAACATAAGCATGTATGCACCACAGGCTTTAAGGCGATTGAAGGCATCGTACGAGCGTGGCTGTACCCTTGGGGATCGAGAAAAGATTCACGCTAAATTGGGGCTTCTTTCTTCTGGGGCTAAGCGCTGTGAGTGAAGATTCCTAAAGCCTGAAGTTTTTGCGTTTTGGTGTTGAACACATGGTGTCCTCGTATGGTCGAGGAGGTGCGCACGCCTTGCGGAAATGCGTCAGTAGTGAAAGTGACGGTTATGCGCGATACCAGTAGCAGCCGCTGGCTAGACAGTCACAATTTATGCATGTATAGAGAAAGAATTTGTTTTTAAACAGAAAACATAGCTTGAACAATAAAAGGAAAATCTGGGGGTCTAGAACCCGACAATCCAATTTTCCAACCACTTGACGATGGCTGTATGCACTCAAGTGTCAAAGCCAAAAACCGAAAATGTCATTGAGAAAATTTATTTGGAATAATGTTTGTAATCGATAAAAGCAATATTACAAAATTGTATTGAACTCTATATTTTGGCAAAAACGCCTCACATTCGTTTCCAGCTGAGTTGTGTTGCGTAAGAATTTAGAGAAAGCAGGTATTTAACAAGTAAATTATGAGAGTTTTTAGGTCATTTTACTATAAAAATTGAAAATAAATGAAACTTTTTAATTATGTAACATTAATAAATCATTCAAAAGGCGATGCTAAAAAAATTTAAGTATTATTTTGCTTTAAAATAAAAATAAGGTATTTTACCCTTGAAGAAAAATCATGTTATTTTATGTTAGTAGACTAATCGATAGATCATCTTGCTAACTAAAAATACTTTACTAACTTTTTTAAATTATTAGTCCTTAGTAATTATTTCCCAACTTTATGTGCAGGGGCGCAACTAGTCTCTGACTTTTGGGGCTTAAGCCCTCTTTATAGACAATAATTGTCGAAAAGCACTAGTATATATCAAATGTGTAATAATTTTGGGAAGACTAATCGCCGTTTTAGGGGGCCATGCCCTCCTAGCCCCCTCCTAATTGCTTCTATGTTTATGCATATAGGTTAGGAATTACCCTGTATGTGTTCTTGTGGAATCTTGCAGCGCAATTTTAAAGCATATATATTTTTTTGAGTTGGTTAAGCTAAAATTTTGTATACACGTTTAGTTTGGATGGTAATGCATGGTTAGCTGCGTGGCGTCATTTTAAATCTAATATGGCGGGAGTGTTAACCAAAGATGGAGAGGAAAGTTATTTTTAAGACAGTCCTACAACATAGGTTTCAAGAGAAAGAGGTTGCTGGGAAGTGACTTGAAAAATAAACTGACATCCCCAAATCCAATATGGCGGCCCAACATTTTTATGCTTTTCTGCAATATGGATATTAAATAAAAGAACTTAGCGTAGAATGCGAATCGTCCAGGGCGGCGCTTTTGATCGGACCCTTGCAGGGTATATCGAAACCTAAAAAGTACAGGGGTGGCTCGAATTCGACGCTCATCATTGGGATTTCGGAAACCGTAAGAGATGCAGGATCGGTTAAATGGAGGCAAAGTTGCGCAATTTGATGCTCAATAAAATGCCGTTTTGCGTTTTAAAAAATTCCGAGTACTTCCGAAGATATTCGAGAAAAACCGGAATTTTCAATTTTGGTTTCTATTGTTTCCTGGCTATATTTGTTAAGATAACTCAAAATGAAAAACACGTTTTCATGGCCACTTTTTCTGCTCTATAATTCAGTGTGATTAAATATTGAATCTGACGTTTCGGCTTCTGGCGACCATCATCAACTTAATTTTTTAAATACGGACCTGATATTTTTTCAATTTAATTAAATCCTTTCATCACTCTTAAACACTATATATCGCCACTTTGATATTTGCCGACGTTTCGTACAGATAATTCCATCACCAGAATATTGCATATTTATTTAACCATAATACGGCCCTGAACTACATTTTTAGGTAAAAAGGTAAAAAAGAATAAACTTATTACATATTCATAATGTTTTATTGCAACTCATTGATATCTAACAGCGGAAATTACTTTATTAACAGAAACTAACCAGCAGGTACGAATTCAAGGGAGAACTTCATTTAATGTATGGATTGGTATGTGGAGGAACAAAATTATTGGACCTTTCGTTTACGAAGGGACCTTAACTTCCGAACGATATCTAAATTTGATTAGGAATGATGTCTTAGACGCCCTAGATAATCAACCTTTGGCAGTATTTCAAGAAATATGGTGGCAGCAAGACGGAGCTCCTGCCCACAATGGAAGGAAGTAGCTCAATTCCTTTACCATATATTTCCTAATAAATGGATTTGCAAGATGGCCCGCTAGGAGCCCAGATCTTAGTCCCCTAGATTATTTCCTTTGGGGATATCTTAAGAACCGTTTATTTAAAAATGCACCTCACGACCTTTAAGTACTACGACAAAATTTGATAAGGGAAGTTGCTGCCATTCCTGCGAGAACAATTAATCGAGCTGTATTAAAAATACAAAGCAAAGCAAGAAAATGCATTGAGGCGGAAGGTTATCTCTTTGAACACCTATAATAGTGATTAAATTATGTTTATGTTTAATATGGCATCAAGATAGTATTACAAATTGTTTATGTAAGCTGATTTGTTGTCTACCTTTTTGTATCTTATGTCTAATATTCATGAAATTTTCGGTTAATAAAGTTATTTCCGCTGTTAGATATCAATGAGTTGCAATAAAAAGATTACGAATATGTAATAAGTTTATTCATTTTTTACCTTCTTACCTAAAAATGTAGTTCAGGGCCGTATTATGGTAAAATAAATATGTAATATTCTGGTGATGGAATTTTCTGTACGAAACGTCGGCAAATATCAAAGTGGCGATATATAGTGTTTTAAGAGTGATGAAAGGATTTAATTAAATTGAAAAAAATATCAGGTCCGTATTTAAAAAAATTAAGTTGATGATGGTCGCCAGAAGCCGAAACGTCAGATTCAATATTTAATCACACTGAATTATAGAGCAGAAAAAGTGGCCATGAAAACGTGTTTTTCATTTTGAGTTATCTTAACAAATATAGCCAGGAAACAATAGAAACCAAAATTGAAAATTCCGGTTTTTTCGAATATCTTCGGAAGTACTCGGAATTTTTTAAAACGCAAAACGGCATTTTATTGAGCATCAAATTGCGCAACTTTGCCTCCATTTAACCGATCCTGTATCTCTTACGGTTTCCGAAATCCCAATGATGAGCGTCGAATTCGAGCCACCCTTCCAGTAAAGCCCGTGGTGCTACAATGCTTATGTTTTACCCAAAAAAGAGTTTTCAATGACTAATTACATTATTTATTCGCTGTGGCTAATATGAAAATAAGCTGCAAAACCTGTACCTGTATACGTGGGGTAGATGCCACGACTGGGTGTTAAGTTTGACTTTGATGATTGCCATCAGTTAGTCATAGTTGGCATTTTTTGTTTAACGATTTAGCTCAAAATGAGAAGCAAAATCTCCACACTGTACTGATGCGAGAAAAAGCCATAAAAGCGACCGAAAATCTTTGCCAGTTAAATCAAGGCAACAGTATGATCGGGAGTATGGCATATTTGGTATTTGGAAAGATGCGAACACAATTCTTCAAATGACCGAAACCGCTTTAATGGCATTTTTCAGGAACTGGTAAGTTATTGATTTTATTTTTAATACACATGTTTGTTTAAACTTGATCTTTATTGTGAGAAATAAGAATTGGATAACAATAAAATTTCATATTAGCGCGCATTAGGTGCATTATGACGGGCATTATCATAATGCCGCTTATAATGCTGCCTAGGGTGATAACAGGTATTATTGTACACATAACCTATATTCCGTTTCTACTAAGATCAATAATAGATGGAGTAAAACATAAAATATATAAAATTAAATAATATGGTTGGATATAAAAACAAGAATATGGGTTAAATATGACAACGCTGTACGTATAACTATAAAACGTGCATCCCTGCAACCCTCTCCTGCATAATGCGGGACACGATGTCGGTAACACTTCCGGTCGAGAGATCCTTATAATTAATTTGCCAGGGCCGATGTGGTTTTCAAATAGGGAATTATGTCACGAATATCGCTATTAAATTATCTTGATATATTTAAATGGTTGTTATTTCTATGTTTTATTTTATGTTAATAATTATTATTTTTCCTTCAAATAAGAAGTAAACTTTCTTTCTTTGAATTTTTGTCTATAGCTTTAAAAATATACCTAAAATTTAGAGTATGTTTCTTTTGATAATGAAGATTTTTAGTAATTTTTTATTATAAAGGGTCTTTAATAAGAGTGTATTTATGTGTATGTGCATTAAGTGTAGGTATACAGGTGGCCCACCATATTCGACATGGTACTGTAGCTGGATAACCATGGGGTTTTAAAAAAAAGTAAATACTGGAACATATTCAGGTCGGATAAGACCACAGTATAAAATTATTTTTAGTCTATACAGGGTGCTCTCAAAAAGTGTGACGTATCAAAGTTATATTTTTTTAAATGGAACACTCTATATTTTATGTGACGGTCTTAGATTCTACTTTAAAAAATAACTCAAGTTTGTTTATAGTACTAAGTGTTTAATTTTTGTGATATTTGATTTTTTGAAAAATGCAGAGGTAAAATTAAATTGGCTTTACTTTTAACACTTTAAACTTTAAAATGTGTAACAAGATTAGAAAAGTTTGCCATATCATACGTAGGTCAAAGCAAGATCAAATATTGTACAGGGTGATCAAAAAATAATTTCAATTTTTAGAAAATCAAATAGCCACATCTCTCTTATTTTAAATGGAACACCCTGTATTTTTACGTCACATGATGACACATAAAATACTCTTTCAAATGGTGTATAGGTTGCCTATACCTATCTTTTGTGCTTTTAGTAAAATCTGTTTTTACAAACTTTTAGTCCAAATGTTTATTTAAATTGAAGTTGGCTGTAACATAGCAGCCATTAATATTTTTCTTAAGAAAATAACAACGACCATTTATTGATTACTAGTGTTTTAGTCAGTTTAAAAGGAATTTCAATGATTTTAAATAAAAACCCTTCTTCTACAACAACAAGATGATATAATACTGGTAGGATGAGAAAAAATGGTTTACTTTAGTCTAGAGTTAATCCAGAAAAATATTCCAGGAGAAACCATCTGATAACCTTAATAGTTGCTTTAAAAAATTTGACACAGTGATTATGAATAATGAAAGAAACGAGTTATAGGTCACAGAATGTCGTCATAACTGACCAGAGGCGTTATTAGGATTGTTTAAAAACACAAGTTTTATCATTACTACATTCAGCTGAAATAAGTGTTATTGGAAGTAGCATTATAAGCAACTAATTAATTTTTTGTGAATTTTAAAAATAGTGGCAGATAATACAAAATCTTTTAATTTTGTGCT
>JACEGR010009214.1:0-28777 GCA_014170235.1 Listronotus bonariensis
CAAGAAATTCTTTTGGACCAAGGCATAAGCCATGGACTAATGGTGCTTTTTCACGTTCATGCAATTTGCGCAAGTTGATTTGTGCATGGCCATTTGTGCAAATCTCACTGAACTGTTGCAAGTTGGTATATTGGAAATATTTAATTTATGGTAAACAAAAATGGTTTTGCGTTTTATACACTGATCTCCCGATGGATTGCCAATATTATAACCTGCGCGAAACAAAAGTTACATTTCATGGGCGAAAAAACAGGTTTGTACGCAAGCAAGTTGAGGGTAAACGCACCCGGCCCCAAACAAACTATCCGCATTATCGGAAAGACGTTGTCGACGGCGTCCTGGTTTTCTGTTCGAAGTACGGTAGCTAATGAGCGTCACGGTCAGACCGCGGACGAAGGGTACGGGGTGCCGGTGTTTGTATTTTGCCACGGCTTTGAATTGCGCATGTCTCGTCCACCCATTCATTTGTTTACTGCGCCAGGTCGTAAAAATCTGAAAAATGCTTCTTGCCACTGCGGATCTAAATGTAGGTTATCTATGGTTTTATAAAAACCAACTCTGCAATGTTTGGAAATAGTTATGTATGTATATTGTGTGTAGTTTTTTAAATGAGGAAAGCAGTATTTTTAAAAGTTCAAACAATAAAAAAACTGACACATTGTCTGGTTTGGTTAGGTCAATTGGTTTAAGATTTTTACTTTTTTGTTGTTTTCGGGCTTACTTTGGTTAGCTTACCAATGGGATGATGTTTGTATCTGTGATTTTTTTACTTAAATTAGTGGACTTACGTATGAACGTACACAAAATATTAATTTTTTTATTTAGAGTTTTATTTTTGGGTTGAACTTTTAAAAATATACATATTTATTTTCATCAATAAGGTACGCAGTAAACTAAAAGCTTTTTATTAATCGTTTTATGAAAAAAAAAATTATCATAAAGTTATAATAGTCAAAAACATTCTCTAAAGACAAAGTTTATATTTTTTACTTTCTACAGGGTGTCCAGTAATTAATTGAACATAGGTTATTGTAGGATACCTGACATAAAAATAAAGCGTTTGAGCTCAATATCGCTTAGCAAAATGTTATTGGTTTTCGTTCTACAGGGTGTTAAAACTAATTTTTTACCAAACATTTAGTGAAATATCTCGAAATCCACTGGACAGATTAAAGTAAAATTTGGTGTACTCTTACGATTTGGGATGACGAACACGAATATGATATCTATTTTGCCATTACGACTAGATGGCGCTACATACAATCACATTGATTGATTAAAATGGTCATAACTTTTTGACCTGCCTGTATGCACAATTGCTACTAAAAATAATAAAACAACATTTAATTTTAGTCAAAAAAGGTATACTTATTTGATCTCCAAAAAGTACACCGTTTTCGAAATAAACGACTTTTTATTAAATAACCGTCAGAAATTGTGGCAAAAGATTGTGGAAGGAGTCAATATCATCAGGGCCCAAAAAGAATCATTTTTTGGAGTCCGGCAAAATTTAAATAAAATAATTTGACAATGTATCCTAGTGGATGATGAACATTTTGAACAATTATTATAATCGATAGCCTTTTCTAACTTGTCGTTGTTAATTAAATTTTAGAGTGTTCATGCGCAACCTAATAAAAAGTCGTTTATTTCGAAAACGGTCTACTTGGAGATAAAAGAAGTATACCTTTTTTAACTAAAATTAAATGCTGTTTTATTATTTCCACTCGCAAATGTGCATACAGGAAGGTAAAAAAGTTATGACCATTTTAATCAAACAATGTTATTGTATGTAGCACCATCTAGTGGTAATGGCAAAATAGAGATATTCGTGTTCGTCATCCCAAATAGTAAGAGTACACCAAATTTCACTTTAATCTGTTTAGTGGATTTCGAGATATTTTACTAAATGTTTGGTAAAATTTAGTTTTAACACCCTGTAGAACGAAAACCAATAACATTTTGCTAAGCGATATTGAGTTCAAACGCTTTATTTACCCTTACGTTTTTTAACACAATATTTAAAAATTGCACTAAAAACATTGTGGTAAACTTGTCCGACAAAAAAGTGACGCGTTCGCCCAGTCCGACACCCGAAACATATGACATCGACAGGCTGGGTTAAAGCGCCGCTTGCATATATGTATTGCGGTATGAATGCTCGTGGTAGCTCGTCAAAAGGAACTCTCCTAAAAAGTTTTTAGAGTGTTGTTATCATGAAGTCCATTTCGTTACTGGCCCAGAAACTATAATCTTTAGGGTACAAATACTGTATTATTTTAATACGCAGTAACTATAACACCTTCCTAATATTTTATTTGTTTCTTTCTCTCCCTAATCTAATCTCA
This sequence comes from Listronotus bonariensis, assembly GCA_014170235.1. NCBI lineage: Eukaryota > Metazoa > Arthropoda > Insecta > Coleoptera > Curculionidae > Listronotus > Listronotus bonariensis. The sequence goes on from JACEGR010009214.1 coordinate 2,349, forward strand.
CATGTGTCAAATAATCTTACAACAAATTTAGCATAATTTTTAATATTAACTAAGTCGTTTACAAAATGTTTTGCAGCAAATAATAATATAATTTCGTACTATTTCATAATTCCATTGTTTTTCAAAGGAAAATTTTTCTATTTTATTAAGTAATTGTTCCTCTAAACCGGAAAAATTTGCGAGGAAAACAATGCCATTTAGATTAGTTTTAATCAACAAAAATGTAGGAAAATAAATGCACTGTTTTTCTGAAATTAATGTGTAAACAAAAACACTTTTATTTTATTTTTTAAAGTAATTGAATAAATTTAAAGTTAATTAATTTCGAAATGACTTTTATTTGAAAAAGAAAATTTACTGGATATGACTTATCAAACCTGTCGATTGAAACATCATATTTAATTACAACGCAGACAAAATACCTACAGTAACCGCCAAAGAGTTGGACACATATGTACATATGGAAAACATTTTTCTTGAAATAATTACTCTATGTATACACTTTTATTTTTACGTGAAAAATGACCATTTATTATCATTATCATTATATATAATAAAACTAAGTTGATAAAATGTGCGTGCCGATAAAACTTGAAAAGGAGTCCCGATACGATAAAGGGACTTATATAGTGTGATAGCCCTTTATCCGCCCTCGCACAAGAAAGTTCCCGTTTTACCCTAAAGGGCGTATTTTTAAAGATATAAGGACTCTTCCAACCCTTCCACTTGGAAATTAAGAGTAGTGGCGCCACCTGTTGTCGAGTATTTGAACTTCATTCAGAACAACGGTTATTTGGGTCTCATATCAACTCCCGAGCGAAACCGGGAATCATAGCTAGTATATAATAAAACTAAGTTGATAAAATGTGCGTGCTGATAAAACTTAAAAAAGGAGTCCCGATACGATAAAGGGACTTCTATAGTGTGATAGCCCTTTATCTCCCCTCGAACAAGAAAGTTCCTGTTTTAACCTAAAGGGCGTATTTTTAAAGATATAAGGGCTTTTCCAACCCTTCAACTTACAAATTAAATGTAGTGGCGCCATCTGTAGTCGAGTATTTTAACTTCATTCAGAACAACGGTTATTTGGGTTGCGTTTCGAAAGGCGCTGCGAGCAATTGCAATTATTTTTATAATTTTTTTTACTTTTTACGTCATAGTTCATTTTTTTATTTCAACTACCACGTAATCTCATATCAACTCCCGAGCGAAGCCGGGAATCATAACTAGTTAAAAATAAATGGGTATGTATACAAAGCTTAATTAATATAAATAAAAATATACAGGGTGTTCTATAAGAAAAAACATTAGTTGTGTAATTTTCCCAAAAAATGCCCAACATAGAAATATAACTAGTAACACCACACTATTCTAAGCAACTGCACAGTTAATCTACTTAAAGTGTTTTCATAGCTTTAATAGCAAACGAGTTAAAGTTAAAGTTAAAGACAGTTGTAAAAATAGGCAAATGAAAATCACCCACGCAAAAGCTTTGAACTGTTTTCACGCCAGTTGTTTTCTAAAAACAATTATTATATTTATATTTATATATATTAACCGTTAGAGGCGCCCTAGGCTTGAATTGTTGGGGCGCCTATTTTATTAGGAAAAAGGAAAACAAAAATTATAAAGGGCGCCCTACTCGAAATTAAAATTGAAAAGCAAAAAAACAAAAACAGGTCATTCACTACTTACCGCCTATTTTCATTCAAGGGCGCCCTACTCGAAAATTGAAAACAAAAAATAGGCCCTTCCCTATGTAGCGCCTATTTTCTTCCAGGGCAGCCTATTCCCAAATTAAATTAAAGATTAAAGACGACCAAAAAAACCCACCCCGCCCTACAACTTTTTTAAATATCCCCTGTATAGTCGGTCTAGTGCTTAATACGGCATCGTCACTGCCCTGTAAAACCATCGAAAATGAAACACTCTGTACAAAGAGTGTTGTTTTAATGTATTTTTTTATCTTAACGATATTTTACGAAGGCTTATGCCTAAATACCAGTGTACCGTGAGTGCCGGGTTACTGGATGTTTAACCCATTATTGTCGTGTTCCGTCAACGTTATCCAAGCACTAAAACATGCAGTTGCATTTCACAGCACCTTTTAGACAACGCGGTAGTGCCACCACGGACGTTATTTTTAAATAACTACTACCTAGGAATGGCAAAATACTACACAGTGGTTTGCCATTGCCAACTGTGAGGTGATGAGCAATGAAAAATCCGATGTCCGACTCCGAGCACCGACACGTTAGCCCCTGCACCACTGCACGCCACTGTCTTGTAAGTTTAAATTGGTTGGACCAATTTCCAAAAACAAAGTGGCATTAAGAAGAGGCATGTAAAACAAGGTGCTACATAACCCCCTTTCTAAATTTAAAAAAATTGTTAGTGCCCTCTTGGCACCAGCATAAAAATAAGTAAGAAAATCTTTGTCCAAAACCCAACATGGACCAATTTTTTTTGTGGACCTGTGTATAGAAGGAACAGTTTAAAAATGTAAATTTGGTGCTCTTTGATAAGAAAAAAACCACAAAAAAGTTTAAAGCAAATAAATCGGCATGCTTGACTTCGCGGCCGCCTTTGCTATATTTCTTTTATGATATGCCGGTTGATGCAGCTGGTCATCGCACTATGGGATAGAACTTTATTTTTTGGTCAAAATTCTGAAACTTACCAATCTAACTTAAAATGGGGTGCTTTTTACTGGAAAAATATTATAAATTATAACAAATGCTTTTTAGAAACCTAAAACTTATTATATGTTTTTATAAATTTACACCCCCTTAACATTATTATTTTTATTCTACAAAATAAACTAAAATGTCAGCTTGTTTGGTTAATTCGGTAGTATTCTAATCAGTAATCCGATGATTATTATCTCATATGATATACAGGGTACGACAATAGGTATGATTTTTTTAAAATGGAATACCCTGAATATTATATCACCACCAAAAAATACTACATTTGATGTGTCTCATTAGTTTCGGAAATATGACCATCCAAATCTGAAAAATAATTTTAAATTATTCTTAGAAGCGTAATAAAGATACATCTTCCCAACTTTTTTATTTTTTTAACGTATAAAATAAATAAAAACACTGTTTTGTTGGGTAGATTCCATATTTTTCATCAGAAATCTTTTATCTTTTAGGATATACAGTGTAGGACAAAACACATTAAATTTTAAAATGGAAAACCTTGTAAATTATAAAAAATCTTGTATCTGTCCTTAAACTCAGAAGTAGCAAAAAGTAGAAAGGCAATTGTAAGTAGAAAAACTGATAAAGAAAAAGGTAAAAAAATCTTTGAGAACAGTAGCGAGACTTCGCGAGACTGCATCGGAAACACAACAATAGCTCTTATTATTTAAACTCTTTTACCTTTTTTAGTAAACAAGGCTAATAATAAACTAAGTAGATTAAATGTTGTATATTTATGTTTACCTAAAATACATTTTCAAGTTTCTTATTACCCCAATAGAAGTCGTCATATCCTTTATAATTTTGCGTACTTAGATGTAGTTTGGAGTATCTACTTACAGCATGAGCCATTAAAATTTCAAAGTTGCTTTTTGGCCAAAATAATGGATTCCGATCCCATAGTATATCGGTGCGTCGCAGTAAAGGATAGCGGCGCCTTTGTATAAAATAGTCCGATTGCAAGCGGTCTTTTTATGTTTTTTTGTATTATTTTCAAAGGGTACCGAATTTGCGCTTTTAAAATGTTCTTACTATAATGTAATTGTACTTAACTTTTTTTTTTGGAAAAAAGTTATTTCAAACATTTTAGTGCCCGTTAGTAGAGACAAAAAGTGCATGCAAAAAATCTTGTCCTAAAAACAATTCTTTGTAGACACAAAAATCTTTAAAAAATCTTTTACCCATATTTAACCTTTTTAGATAAAAGTCTGGAAATAAAGCTAATCAGTCAAAAAAACAGAGCACTCCTAAAAAATGAAATCTATCACTTAGCAACTAAATAATCTGTTTAAGTAAATTCATATCGACACTTAATCCTATTTTTTTATTTTTTTTATAGCACTATTTGTAACGTTTTATCTTGATTGGAATGTCCCTCAAGGGAAGAGGTTTATATTCCTATCTATCAACGACATGTTTGTTCTAAACGTGCAGTGGCGGCGACAGCTTTTTTTAAGTTGGGCGATACCCGGCAAAAAAATTTGGAGGGACTAAGCAAAATGTGCAATACTAAAATTAAACAGAGACAGGGTGTTAATAAATACAAAACAAATATCTCATTTTTAGGGTTCTATAAACTAAAAACCAAAACCCCCTTCAAGCTACAGTCATTATCGCAAGTTTGGTAAAAAAAAAACGTTTATTTTAATATGTTGCTACATTTTTGCATCAAATCTCAAAAAAATTTGCACATTCCTATACGGTTAGGCGTTGTTTTTATTGTTTTTCTTAAAAAAGATAAAAACCTAATTCTAGACTAAGAAAAATCGATTTAATAAAGTTTCTTAGAGAAGAGGTGAGTTATATTGGGGCTAAAACCTGATGATGATGAAAATTTTATGTGCACGATCAACTTTTTAAAAGTAAAGCTACACCTACATGACGGCCACAAAAAATCCAAATATTTAGTTTTTGCATTTTTGTGATAAAACAAACGGTTTACGAGAAAATTATTTGCTTAGTAGGCTGTGAAAACCAAATAATGACCTATCTTTCTTCAGCCTCTAGTAACATATCTTATTTTAAAAAAGAGATCACTCTTTTTCAAAAATTAAGGGAAAATACTCCTGCATTTCGTGTCATTTACTTGAACCGTCTCCAGAGCCGTTCACAAGAAGAAGGGCATTCCCCCCGCCTCTAGGAGCCCAAAAAGACCTCCTAAAGAAGAGTTGTTTGCTGGAGGAGACGCTTGGTTTACTTACCCGTAGTTTTTTTTGATTTTCGCCTTTTTGCCCCCCTAAAATCACTTTCTGCGGACGGCCTGACAAGAAAGTGGCTGTATCGGTATGGTGAATACCGCGTGTTATTCACTATGGATTCATAAAAAAATCAGACATTTTGATAGGATATTTTATTTTATCGTCAAATTTTACAGTAAAATCAGTTTCTACTGACATATTTAAAAAATATATCATTTACTCAAGATTCCGTAATTAGAATTAATTAAATATGTATTGAATAATTTATTATATTGAAATGCTTTTTTACCATGACTTTTTTGCGTTTCTTTGCCAGTCGCCCAATTAGCAGGTTGGGTGAGAAAAATTTAGGTTGGGCACTCGACCAACCGAGCCTACCCCTGGCGCCGCCACTGTAAACGTGACAGTTGAAACACACTATCAGGAATTTCGGTTGGCAACAGTTGGCCGCTTAATATAAAACAGTTGGAGTGGTAAACTAATACTTTTATTGACTATTACTGGGAAGATCATATATCTCAATATATTATTGCTGGTTTACACGCTTACATAATCTACTTTTCTGCTAGTTTAATCCTTTAATATCTCCATTGGGGGCCGTTAAGTTTAACTTAGTACTAGAGTTTGATTAAAGTTAATATGTAGCAGCTTACATATACTTATTTTGGTGATTAAGAGTATCTAAAAACGTACGCTGTGTCTTTAATTAAACCGTGGAAAAAAACGTAAAAAAATAAAAATAATTAAAATATTTCCTATTTAACTTTGGTGAAATTTGGTGGTATTATTTGTAGTATTAAGGTGCTAAACTGAAAATATGTTCTGTACTGGTTCGGCGGATTAATTTTATTGATGGTATTTATTGGGGTATACGCCATATCTAATCGTTTCTCCTAAAATAAAATAATAAAAAAATACATAAAATAAGTAACTATAAAACTAAAAATCGACGTTTCGGTAGCCACCGTGGTCAAGATAAAATTGAATAAGAACTAAAAAATTAAACGTTAACTATTATTTAGGTCTATAATTTCAAAATTAAGCTTTAGTTTTACATAACTGGTTGCTGGTGTATTTATTATTTATAATACAAAAGAATTGATGAGTTTAGATGTTATTTAAATTAAAAAATATTGATGCTACACACTTTATTTAATAATATGTCCAACCCACTCAGCCTGCCGGTAAATCCGCCACTGGGCTAAACAAAGCAATTTTGTTGTTTTTTTAATTTTGTGACATCCCATGAAGGCTTATGCCTAAATACCAGAGTTCCGTAAGTGTCAGGTTATTAGATGTTTACCCATCTTCTCCTTTATTCCCTCAACGTTCTCCAACAACTGAAACATGCAGTTTTTACATTTCACAGCACCTTTTAGACAACGCCAGTGCTAGTGCCACCACGGACGTTATTTTTTAAATAACAACTACCCAAAAATGTCTCTTCGGCCGAGGATCGAACCGGCGACTTCTGGCTTTCGAGACAAAACCTCTGTTCACCACGTCACCGGAGAGACAATTGAAAATTTAATGCACAGTAACGCTTGGTAACGCAACAAGCCCTAGGTTTTGGAGGGGCTTAAGCCTCTGTATATTTGCCGAAAAACACTAAATATACTTTAAATGTATAATTTTTTGGGAGGGGCTAATCGCAGGCCCTGGGGGGTTAGACCCTGCCCCCTCCTAATTGCGCCTATGTTACTGTAGCAATGTTGTTGCATAAGGTGATATACATCGTCGTTTTTTTAATAGACTGTAATAAACTTTTGTTTAGGTATTTTTAAATACTTTGTATGCTTCTAAAAAAAATGTAGGTTTAATATTGAAAAATCGCACTTAAAAAACTTTTTAAACAGACTCATAAAAATTTAACTATAGTCAAAACAAAATTGATGAGTTTAAAACAGATCAGAAACTGAACTACAAACTTATTAAGGTTGTTTTATTATTTCAGACGGTAAATCGACTTTAAAAATATCCTAAAAATATACCTAAAAATCTATTTTAAACTTTTATGAAGTGTAAGAATACTTTTAGGAAGTTGGTATAAGAAGATTTTTCAGTGTTTAATTTGTTGTGGTTTGTTTTTCAGCGTCACCGCGTAAGTGGTCTACATATTGGAAGCTTTTTTTATTATTTTACGAAAAAAGTTATTCTTTATAAAAAGTTATGCAAGGTCTAATACCTAAAATGAAATCATTAGATATTAATTTTTTTAGTGGTATACGAGGTAAGTATCTCAAAAAATATAAATTTTGTTCAAGAGGAAAATCCCTTATTTTTGAAAATATAAAAAATTATTATTAGGAAAAAAATTTTAAAATAAAAATACCTCTTAAATGTGCAAACTCGTTCATTTAAAAGAAAAATATTTTTCTTTTTTTTCGAAATAGATAAAAAAGCTTTTATTGGCAATAAACGAATTTTAAAGTTATTTCTATTACTAAATATTTTTGCTTAATATTTTTCAATATTGTTATAACTATCGATACTTTCCTCTTAAACAAAAATAATATTTTTTAAGATACCTCGTATACCACTGCAAAAAATGAGTATCTAACGACTGCATTTTTAGGTTTTAGACCATTCATTCATTTTTTAAATATTTTTTTTTTGTAAAATTAATAATAAAAAAGTTTACCATATGTAGACAACTTAGACGGACACGCTGTATGTTGATAACATTAATATTTTTTTTAATTCTGAGTTTAATTATTATTGCAACCTAACTATTTAGTTATAAAAAATTAAGAAAGAATTAAACTACATAAAGTTAGATATTATCTAAAACAACAGCTAATTCCAATAGAATAGAATTGTACAAAGTCAGTTTGATAAAGTTTTGATATTGATACCGTAATTCGCAAATCGGCTAACTCCATCCAAACTTTTTTAATTAAAAAATAGTTTCGAACTGAAACGAAATACATTGCGATCTAAGTGTAACATTTTTTTTTTAACTGGGCAGTTTTGGGAAAATTTATATTTTTATATAGAGACTTTCCATAAGAGCAATAGTATTTTAAATAAAGATTTCTCAGTTTCAAATACATATATTTTTATTTCTAGGTGTTACTATATTTAGCATAGTAAGCAGTTTTAGACAGGAAAGGGCCATACAATGGAGATTCAAGAGGACCAAGAAGTCAACTCAGTGTGTGAGATGCCTTCAGACAAAATGATACCAAGCTACTGGCTAAACAAAGGTTTTCAAACTTTAATACCAGACAGAAAGGACTGGGTGGCAGGGCCTCCCATTAAAGCCGACCTAATCTGGTATACAGACGGCTCCAAAACAGACCAAGGAGTTGGAGCAGGTATATATGGGGACAAACCAAGGACGAAAATAAACTTGGGTCTCGGACAATACCCTACTGTGTTTCAGGCCGAAATTGTAGCCATAGAACAATGTTCTAGGAAATCATCAGAAGGAGCTATGAGGATAAAACCATAGTAATCTATTCGGACAGCCAGGCAGCCATCAGGGCACTCAGTTCATGCAAAATCAGCTCCAAGCTGGTGCGGGACTGCGTAATTGCCCTGGAAGAGGTGGGTGCGTCCCACAAGCTAACCATTGCCTGGGTACCAGGACACGAAGGCCACGAGGCAATGAAGATGCCGATAAATTGGCAAAGGAGGGGCTGGTAGGACAATGGTAGGTCCTGAGCCCTACTGTGGTATTCCATCATGCCAGGTAAGGTCATCCATTAGATCATGGATTATGAGGGAATCACAAGACTGGTGGAGGAGAACACCAGGACAGCGTCAGGCGAAAGTGTTCATCAAGGCTTACTCGCCAGAATTTACAAAACACCTTCTGAATTATAACCGGAAGGCAGTAAGAATAATAGTGGGTCAACTGACAGGTCATTGCAGACTGAATAAACACATGGAAACTATGGGCCTGGCAGAAGAAAACCTATGTAGGTTCTGCCAGGAGGAGGAAGAAACCGCAGAACACGTATGGTGCTACTGCGAAGCCCTTTGTCGTCTGCGGTTTGCAAGGCTGGGTGAAGAAAACCTAAAGCGGCAAGATATACCAAGGGGCCAGTTTCAAGCTTGTGAAGTCTGATTAAACAGACCGGCTTGGATAGCGTGCTCTAACCTATGGACGGAGGACACACAATAAACCTGAGCAGGTTGCAGTGTTAGAGGATATGCAATCCACCTCCTAATCTAATCTAAGCAGTTTTATGATGCAGCGTCTGACCCCTCTTGATCGGTTGGAAGTAATAAAAAATATTACCAAAATAGTATCTCAGTTGTAGCTACTTAATGTTTATTCACTCGAAAATTTGGTAGCCATCATCGGTACTCTGCGCAGGTTAACCGCCGCACCCGTAAAGAAGTTTGAAAATGAGTTAATTTTACGTAAAAACTCATCCACAAGCATTTCCATAGTTCGGCGGGTAACCTGCACAGAGTACCGATGATTGCAACCCAATCATCACTTTGTTAATATTTTTTATTACTTCCAACCGATCGAGAGGAGTCAGATGCTGCACCATAAAACTCAAGGGCGGATCCAAGGGACAAGTTCAGGGGGTAATTTTTTATAAAAACAAATAATAGAGTTTAGTTTAGTAAAACATTATTTTTTATTAAAAGATAACAAACTACGCAAAACGTCGACTCATCTACACCTACACATCTTTAAACAATTAACACAAATATATTCATTATTGTTAGCAAGCTATAAGTAACATTTTTATCAAAAAAGTATCTATAAAATTTATAAAATAAATAACATTCAGAAAACTTTTTTTTCTATATATTAAAATCAAGTTTTCTATCTTTTACTACTGCGAACTTATTAGTTATTTTTCAATATTAATAATAATTTCTCTATGTATATTTAGCAACTGAAATGATTTCCTGTGACATTTTTCATCTTAACCATATATCTAACCTTTTTAAAGTAAAAAAACATCCGCTGAAGCTACGCTTACAAGAAGGGTGAAAACAATTTGTAGAATCATTTTAATTATGGAAAATATTATATCTATATCGCATGACAAACTGTTGTTTTCAATGCGATATAGATGTTTTAGGTAGTAGTTATTTAAAAATAACGACCGTGGTGGCACTACCGCGTTGTCTAAAAGGTGCTGTGAAATACAACTGCATGTTTCAGTGCTTGGACAACGTTGACGGAACAGGGGGAACGATGGGTTAAGCATCTAATAACCCGGCACCCACGGTACTCTGGTATTTAGGCATAGACCTTCGTGGGATGTCATTTTAAGACACCCACGGTACGTTAGTATTTAGGCTTTTAGCCTTCGTGGTTTGTCCAAAGATAAAAAAAAATGCAAATTCCAAAATCACACTCGGACTTGGGATTTATCAACAACAAGTCCACGTTATCATCAGCATTTAAGATTTTTTTAATGAAATCTAATACCTGTGCTAATACTGCTACACAATTCTATGTTTAAATTTAAAATTCTAGGGAGGGGTAATAACCCCTTTTATTTTAACTGCATACTATACTAAATATAGTAACAGCAAGAAAAAATATATTGATGAGAATCCGAGAAATCTTTATTTCAAATACTATCGCTCTTATTGAAAGACTCTATACTATGCAACATTTATTTTTCAAAAACAAATATAATTGATTCAGATGAGAGCGGTAACGTCATTATGACAGTTTAAGCAAGCTATTAAATTATGTCGTCATAGCATAAAATGTGTTACACATAAAAATTACGACCCGCAAGACCATTTTTTGCATGTTTAAAATTTCTAAATAAAGAACTCAGCCACGTTAATTACATTTTTTAACAATTTATAACTAAATGACGTAGATATAAAAGAGTCACGTTTAGTTATATAGTGATGTACCATCGCGTTCAAAAAAAACTCAGACACTCAAAATATTATATGCTACTAGCTCCTGACTATTATAATTTTTTTTGACTGACAACGTAATACCTGTTAAGTTTGGATAGTTTTATTATTGGGATATAGACAATTCAGGTAATTTATACCAGCTAGGTTTATTTATTACAGAATTAAATTACTTAATTATACAAGTGTAGGAAATCAAGCAAAACAAGCTTGTGTGTGTTTTTTTTAAACGCGATCCATCGCTTTCAAAAAATACACAAACGCAAAAAATTAAATAAGGTTTTTATTTAAATTAAATAAATCAAATAATTATTACATTATTTAAATAACAACAGGTTATACTCTTAAAAATAGAAACTATATTAATATTTTGTAATAGAGCCATTATTTTCTAATACACTCCGCAAACGTCGGGGCATACTAAACACTAGATTTTTGTGTAAGCTGGTTATCAATATGATCCCAAGCTTGCATAATTTTTTGCTGGAGCTCTTCTTGATTTCTTGGTCGAAAATCATGTTGGTGAATTATTTTTAACATAAGCCCCCACACATTTTCGATCGGGTTGAGATCAGGGCTCTTTGGAGGGAACGGCAGCACATTAATATTATTTTCGTCAAGGAATGCATTAATAATTCGGGCCTGATGGACTGGCGAGTTGTCATGCTGAAAAGTAAAATCATCCCCATATACAGCTTCCACCGATGGTAGCATAACTTGCTCTAATATATCCCTATAAACGGGCGCAGTAAAACGTCCTGGAATAACTCTTAAAACCCCTGGTCCTCTGGCACTAATCCATGCCCAAACATTAACCGAAAACCTACCGCTTCTTGCAACCTTTCTAGTATATTGACTATTATATCTCGTTCCAGTGGGTCTATATACTCTAATTTTTCCATTATGACACGACTGGAAAGTTTTCTCATCAGAAAAAATAACTTTTGGCCACAGATTATCTGCATTTAGAAACTCCCTGGCAAACCGCATTCGTCTAATTTTATTTTCTTCCGTCAAAAAATTTTATTTGCTGCGGACCTATTCATATAATTTGGGAATTCCGAATTCTCCTTCTAGCGGTTTGAATGGATGCCGGAAAGTTAGCGACTTCTTTGGCTTGGAGAGCGGTGTGAAATGGATTGGCCTGTAAATATTGTATTAAACCGGCATCTTGCTCCGCATTTGAGCTTTTTTTCCGGCCTGAGCCTGGGTTTCTTCTCATATCGCCAAAATTATTGATTTTTTCTTTGCAAGTAGAACGGTGTTCTTGTCTACGCCAATCTCATTGGCTATATTCCTTATTGCAACTCCTTCAATAACTCTTGTATGTAGTATTACTTTTTGTTGCTGGTTTAGACGAGGCATAATATCAGCAGATGCCAAAACTGAATATTTTTGTTGACTGACAACCTATACTGACAACTAAGTACCTATTAATTTTTGATAGTTTCATTATTATTATAATATAGAAAAATCAGGTAATTCATAAAGTCCGGGAGATCAAACCAAATAAGCTTGTCTGAGTTTTTTGAACGCGATGGTACGTAATTAAAGGTTTAATATTAAATTTTTTTAATATAATAAAAAGCTAGAAAATATTTTAAAGTACACGATATTAAAAATAAAGGTAATTAAAATTTTATAAAAAAAAAATAGTGAACACTTAAAAGCACAATAACTAAAAAAAAAAAAAAAAGAAAAGCACTTGTCACAAACTGTTTAGAGTAATATACAGTGATGACCATAAATGTTAAACCATCTTAATTTTTAATTTCTCAAAAAAAAAAGATAAAAATCTGCATACACCGAATAATATACATAAGAGAAAAACTACCTTTATTTTTAAACTTGGGACACATATTATTTTGAAACCTTGTTAAGAATTAAAATTTATGGTATATTTTACAGGCATAACCTTTTAATAAAAAAAATGAAATTAAAACCTACTTTTTTCAACTTACTCCTGTATACAGATTATATCGAACTAAAATAACTGTAGTAAATAACCCTTATATCTTTTAAATTTCGAAAAAATGTCAAAGCTCTGTTCTTCTTAAAGCATTTGAGTACATTTAGATCACATTAAAATACAAACCCATTTTTTTTTTGTTTAATAAAGTTAAAATTTAAAAGTTAATTTAGAATAGTTTTTTTTTGCCTTATTGAACCGAAAAACTCAAAAATTTGCTTTTGTTGTTTATTGGTACCTAAATGTACTTAGATGATTAAAAATATCAAAGCTTTGACATTTTTTGGAATTCTAAGAGCAGCAGGGGTTATTTACGACAGTTAGGTAATTTAGTACTCTCTAATCTCTATAAGGGGTAAGTTAAAAGAGGTTTTTTTTTTCAAATTTTTTAAAAGGAAGTTCAGCTTTTAAGAATATGACATAACTGTTAATTCCACAATTTTCAAAATAATATTTATCCCAAAGTTTAAAAAGAAAACTAGTTTTCTCATATGTCATGTAAGCCTACTTGATTTAAAAGAAGTACTGGAAAACATTACTTTCCGCACATTTGCGCCTGAAACAATAGCTATTTACGTTACTAGACCGGAAAATGGTATTTTACGGGTCGACGAAAACATTTACAGGGCGAGCCGTAGGCGAGTCCTGTAGTTTTGAGGAGACCCGTAATAGCTATTTACGTTACTAGACCGGAAAATGGTATTTTACGGGTCGACGAAAAACATTTACAGGGCGAGCCGTATGCGAGTCCTGTAGTTTTGAGGAGACCCGTAAAAATTATTTCCGGTCGAGTATCGTACATATTTTTTTTTAATTGACCGGAAAAAAACTGTGTAAATTTTTAGTGTTATATTTAAACGACAATAAGGACGCTGCTTCAATTATTTCATCTGGATTTTCTATGTCTGACTCCATTTTGGCAAAATGATGCTTTCTTTACTTTACAATATCTTGAACTGTCAAATAGTAACAATTGAACTCTGACAATTTTTGTCATGGCTAACAGGATTTTTGATATCAGGGACCGGAAAGTAAATGAGAGACCGGAAAGTAAACTAGGGACCGGAAAGTAAATTAGTCCTGTAAAATAGCATTTCCCGCTTAAAAAATTGAGTGAAAAATTCAATTTTCCGGTCAATTAAAAAAAAACCTAAATTCGACCCAGTATTACGGCCGGCTATTGACTTTTTAAACCAATGTAATACATTTTTTTATTCTGGTAACTAGGGTTACTGATTTTTCAACCAATGAATTACATTTTTTGTTCAGGTATTTTTCTTAATTTATAGTGCCCGAGGAAGTATAGACTAAATCTGCGGCGTTTTTGAAAAATGTAAACAAAATATCGATGAATTTAAGTCCGTCATAATTTTCAGTAATTCAAAAATAAAATTCTAAATTTGGGATACTATGTAATATTGCTCTGCTTTTCAAGCATTTTTATTTTTATACTCGAGTCGCAAAATAATTTACGATGTTTTATTCATGTAATAAATTAATGTGACAGAAAAAATGTGTTGGTTATGTACATTCATAAAATTCTAGCTACCTAAGTGAGTAAAGCTAACAATTTTGTAGATACACGATAAGTCATTCATTTTTTTTCTGTCACAGACAATTAATACATGAATAAAGCATCATGTAAATAAAGCACATAGTATCCCAAATTTAAATTTTATTTTAATTACTGAAGAGCCATGAGCAGACTCTCGATGACTGTTTGCATTTTCAAAAGCATACAAAATTTATACTCCTCGGGCACTATAAATTAAGAAAATACCTGAACAAAAATGCTCGTTCGTGATTTAATCAGTAACCTACCAGGAAGAAAAATTAATGACCCGTGGTTTTAAAAAGTCAATAATAAACATATATCTGGGTCAGTGATTTTTAATTGATCCGGAAAATTGAGATTTTTCCTCAATTTTGGCAGTGTTTACGGGACGGTACGTCTAGCTGCGATCTCTACTTTCCGGTCCCAATCAAAAATCCCTGTTAACCATGACAAGCCGTCGGGGAACTGAGTTCAGACAACCAGAAATGGCTTCTGGAATGAAATCCAGATGAAGCAATTGAAGCGCGTTATATGCAGCATAAAATTTACACAGTTTTCCGGTCAATAAAAAATATGTATTCTCGACCAGTATTGCGGTCTCCCTCAAAGGCACGGGACTGCCGCCCATCATGTAAGCTATTTTCGTCGACCCGCTCGCTCTGTTTTCCCGGTCTATGCGTAATATGTGCGGGTCTCCTCCAAAGCTGGACTCCGCCTGCGAGCCGCCTGTAAATCGACCCGTAAAATACGGTCTGTAACGTGTGTATTGTTTCGAGCAATGCGAGTAATGTTTTCAATAGCTTTGGAAATCCAGTGAGCTTACATGGTATATGAGAAAACTAGTTTTCTTTAAACTTTTAGGGATGAAATATTATTTTGAGAATTGTGGGATGTCATATTCTTAAAAAGCTAGACTCACAAAAATTTGAGAAAAAAAAACCTCTTTTAACTTTTACCCCTTATAGAGAAGTGCTAAATTACGCTGTCGTAGAAATGGCCTGCTGCTGCTTAAAATTCCAAAGAGTATGTCAGAAAGCTGTTATTGCAATCGTCTAAGTACATTTAGTACCAGCCAAACAAACGAAGCAAATTTTGAGTTTTCGGATAGGCAAAAACTATTCTAAATTGACTTTTAGAATTTAACTTTATTAACAGAAAATGGGTTTTATATTTTAATGTGATCTAAACAATGCTCAGAATAGCAGAAGAACAGGGAAGCTTTATTTATTTTTCGAGAATTTAAAAGATATGAGGTTATTTACTACAGTTGACCCAGTTCGATATAATCTGTATGCAGGTAAGTTGAAAAACCAGGTTTTTAATTTCATTTTATTAAAAAAGGTTATGCCACAATTGTAACAGACTCAAAGCAGCGTCCCCAAGTTAAAATGAGGTGGTTACTATTGTCGGTGGCAATGCTGAATTTTTATCTTTTGAGAGTAAAATTAAGATGGTTTAACATTTATGGTCATCACTGTATATTATACAAACGGTTGTGACAGATTGCTTTCTTTTTTTTTAGTTATTGATAACTATTTTTTTTATAAAATTTTAATTTACCTTTATTTTAATATCGTGTGCTTTAAAATATTTTCTAGCTTTTATTATATTAAAAGGTGTATTAAACCTTTAATTTCCCATTGCCATCGCGTTCGAAACTCAGACAAGCATTTGGTTGATCCGGACATGAATTACCTGTTTTGCATATTATAATAATGTCGAAACCGAAATTAATGGAGCAGTTGTCGGTATAGATTGTCAGTCAACGAATATTCGGTTTTGGCATCTGCCTCGTGCAACACCAGCAGCAAGTAATACTGAGTTATTGAAGGAGTTGCAATAGGAATATAGCCAATGAGATTGGCATGAACAGAACGCCGTTCTGCTGCCGAAGAAAAATCAATATTTTGGCGACGGAAGAGCGAACCAGGCGGCTCAGAGCTCATATGCGGGCAATTGACTCGGGTAATCCATTCGCACCGCTCTCAAGCCCAGAAGTCGCTAACTTCCGGCATCCAAACCGCTGGGAAGGAGGTTCGGGACTCCCAAATTATAGTGGGTCACGGCAAATGGGCAGTTGCTGACAGAATATGGCGAGTTGCATGGGAATTTCAAATACTGTATATCTGTGGCCAAAGACATTTTTCGGATGAGAAAACTTTCAGTCGTGTCATATGGATGGACTAGGGGCATGGCATGTGCTGGGCGGTATACTAGTTTCGAGGTTGCAGAAGAAGCGATGTCATTGGGCGTGGACTCGATTGGCGCCGGAGGACCAGGGAGTGTACAGGGTATTCAGGACATCTGCGCCCGTTATAGGGACATGCTAGAGCAGTGCCTGCATCGGTGGAAGCCATATGGGGATGATTTTGCACTGTTCGGCTGTGACAACTGGTCCGGTGTCCGTGTAATGCATTCGCTGATAAAATAATATTGATGCTGATTCCCCTCAAAGCCTGATCTCGGCCCGATCTGTGTCGGCGAGCATGTTAAATAATTCGCCAACATGATTTTCGACAGAAATCAGAAGGAAACTCAGCAAAAAATTATGCGAAGCTTGGGACCACATTGACAACCAGCTTACACAAATCTGGTGTTTGTTATGCCCCGACGTTGCGGAAGTGTGTTAGAAGAGTAATGGCTCTATTACAAAGTATTAATATAGTTTCTATTTTTAGAGTAACCTGTTATTTATCAATAATGTAGTAGTCATTTGATTTATTTAATTTAAATAAAAAACATATTTATTTGACGTTTATGTATTTTGAGAGGATGGATCGCGTTCAAAAGCACGCAAGCTGTTTTTGCTGGATTTGCTAGCTGTATTAAGCCATTTAATTCTGTAATGAAACCTAGCTGTTATAAATTACCCGGAGTATAGTAAAGCTGTCCAGAAGCGGACAGTATTACGCGTTGTCAGTCAAAAAAATTATGGCAGTCAGGGAAGCTAGTAACATATAATATTTTGAGTCGTCTATTTGAACGCGATGTTTATCACTATATAACTAAACGTGACTCTTTGAATTATAAATTGTTAAAATGTAATTAGCCGATGACTGGTTCTTATTTAGAAATTTTAAACATGCGATCAATATTACATGTGTGTTTGTGACGACTATATTTCTTCGCTTGCTTAAACTGTCATAATATTGTTCACTACTCATCTGGAAATCAGTGATATTTGTTTTGAAAAAATAAATGTTGCATCAGTCTCAGTCTTTCAATAAAAACGATAGTATTTGAAACCAAAGTTTCTCGGATTCTCATCAGTATATTTTTCTTATGACCTATTTAGTATGGTGTATGCAGTTAAGAAGGGTTATTACCCACTTCTAAATTTTAAATTTAAACTAATAAATTGTGTAGCAATGCTTACGGAACATTAGATTTCATTAAAAAAATCTTAAATGCTGATGACAACGTGAGACTTGTTGGTGATAAATCCCAGAGTCAGATAATTTGGAATTTGCATTTTTTGGACGGAAGCTCTGAAAACAAAAGCAAATACTGGTGTCTTAAAATGACATCCCACAGTCTGCCTAAGCCAGAGTACCATGGGTGCCGGAAACAAATGCTGTGCATCGTTCCCTGTTCCGTCAGCGGTGTCCAGCACACGAAACTGCAGTTATGTTTCACAGCACAGCAACGCGACATACCGCCACGTCGCCCATTTTAAATAACCTTTACCTAAAGCAGTTTGTCATGCGATATATATTTTCCATGATTAAAATGATTCACAAGTATTTTCACCCATAACTATGGCCAACCCAGTGTTTTACTTTAAAGGTTAGGTAAGATGAAAATGTCTGAAATCATTTCAGTGCGGCAATTATTAATATTGAAAAAAATAACAATAAAGTTCGCGGTAACCAAAGATGAAACTTGATTACTATATATGAAAAATCAATATTGTACCACACAAATTTTATAGATACTTTTGATAAAAGCCGCTTATAAACTGCCTTTAATAATAATTATATTTATATTATTATTTAGATATTGGTGACGTTTTAAACAGTTTGTATCTTTTAATAAAATAATGTTTACTAAACTAAACTCTGTGTTTTTATAAAGAGTACCTGAGCTGTCCTTAGTTCCATATGGTGCGAGCATCTGACTCTCGATCGGATTTGGAAGTAATAAAAAATGGCCAAACAGTGATGATTGAGTTGCAATCATCGTTTACTCTGTGCAGGTTACCCGCCGAACTATGATACTATGAATATTGTAAAAATCCTTTCTTTCAAACTTCTTGGAGACAAACATTAACTGCGCAATTTTCAGTGAATATAACATTAAGTAGCTACAACTGGACTATAAACACGTGGCATATTTTATTGTAAACCGAAGAAGTCGAGACTGTGCTTGGACAGGAGATGGTTACCATCCTCCCAACGGCCTGCTCAGGTTATGATCTCCGTCGAGCTTACCGCAGTGTTAATCGAACTTCACAAGCGAACTGGCCTGCCGCTTTAGGGCCTGCTCGCCAGCTGAAACCGCAGACGAGAAGGCTCGCGTGTTCTGTTTCTTCCTCCTGGCCTTTCGGGCCTGCAATTCCATGTGTTTGTCTGACCCACTATTATTCTTGGCGTATAGTGTCGGAAGGTGTTTTGAAGACTCTGACGGCATGCTGATGACGCCAAGCGCAGCTGTCTGTGGTCATAATCCCATGGATGACCTGTGATGCTGGTAGTCAGCCCCATCGGCATCTTCGTGCGCTTCGTGGCCTTGCCCAGGCAATGTTCGCTTGTGGGACATAACAATTACGGTCACCAGCGCAGGCTGATTTTGCGCGAACTGGTGCTGATGGCTGCCTGGCTCTGGCTCGATAGGCCGCATGGTTTTATCCTCGCCTTCCTTTCTGATGATTTCTAAGAACGTATGGCTGCAATTCGACACCAGTGTAATCCCGAGACCTTATTTCGTCATGGCCCATACCTGTAACTCATTGAGCCGTCTGCCATACCAGATTGGAATCGGCATGGGAGGCTTCACTTTGCCCGTGCTGTGTGTAGCCATTGGCGTCTCTACTGTCTCAGTGCCATGCAAAGCCTTTAAATATGGCACTAGAAAAAGTATATGCCATTTGAGAAGAAGCTGAATCTTTTATTTAAAATGCTATTTGCTTTCTTATGGAAAGTCTCTATGGCAAAAAACTGCCCGGTTAAAAATGTTACGCAGATACTGTCTGTTCGTTTCAGTTCGAAACTATTTTGGTAAAAAAGTTTGGATGGAGACAACCGGTACGGTGGTATCAATATAAAACATCAAGCTGACTTTATTACAATTATTCTGGGACAGATAATATCTAACGTAGCCAGTTTAATTCTTTTTCTTATTTTTATAACTAAATAGTTGGAGTTGCAATAATAATTAAACTCAGAATTAAAAAAAAATATTAATATTATCAGCTTTACAACGTCCGTCTAAGTTATTAATCTACATATATTGAAAGCTTTTTAGTATTAATTTTACAAAAAGATATTTAAAAAAATGAATGAATGGTCATACAAAGATGCAGTCGTTAGATACTCATTTTTTACAGTGTCGCCTACGAGGTATCTTAAAAATATTATTTTTGTTTAAGAGGAAAGTATCGACAATATTGAAAAATATTAAGCAAAAATATTTAGTAATAGAGAAATAACTTTAAATTCGTTGTGCAATAAAAGCTTTTTTTATCTGTTTCGAAAAAAGAAAATATTTTTCTTTAGATGAACGAGTTTTGTATTTTTATTTTAAAAATTTTTCCCTAATAATATTTTTTATATTTTCAGAAATGAGGATTTTCCTCTTAATTTCTGGATGCTTACCTCGTATACTACTAAAAAGTAGCTATAATGATTTCATTTAGTATTAGACTGCTGCATAACTTTATAAAGAATAACTTTTCGTAAAATAATGAGAAGCCTAATATTAGCCATACTGCCATTGTTCAAATAAACCGCAACAGAACAGAAAATCTTCTTGTATAACCTGAAGTGATAGCACTTTAATAGAAGTTTAAAAATAGACACCCAGTACGCCAGGATATTTTAAGTCACCGTCTGAGTAATAAGGCAACCTTGTGGTTGTAGTTCAGTTTCTGATCTGAAACTCATCCCGGAATTGCGATCTGGTCATTTTATGGTCTGTTTAAGGACCTGAGATCTGACCTCAATCTACATTTTTAAGAAGCTTATACAAGTAAAAATACCTAAACAAAAGTTTATTATGATCTATTAAAAAGCACGACGTGTCTGTCTGTGCTATTGACATAGGCAGAATAGGGGCAGTCTAACCCCTTACGATTAGCCCCTCCCAAAATTGCCATTTAAAGTATATTTAGTGTTTTCGGCAAACCGAAGGCCCCTCAAGAACAGGGCACATTGCGACCCACCAAGCGATCCTGTGCGATGAAATTACCGGTGTCTCAGTGACGTGAAGGCTCGGCTGGGAAGTCGCCGGTTCGTCCGTGGTTGTTATTTAACGTCGATGACTGGCGTTGACAGGACCAACGTGATGTAAGCATGTTTCAGTTGAGAAGAATAAAGAGGAGGAAGATGAACAACCTGATAGCACGGAACTCTGTGTTGGGCATGTACCTAAATGAGATGTCTGAAATAAAAAAACAGTAACTGTTCTGGTAACGGTGTAACATTGAGGATGAACATATTATTAAATAAAGTGATAGCCAGCATCAATATTTTAATTTAAATCTTTTGTGAATAGTAATTGCACCGGCAACCAGTATGTGGAAACTGAAGCAATTTTGAGGAATTATAGACAAATAATAGTTAACATTTGTGTACATCTTGACGGCACATGTATTTTTTTATTTTATTTTAGGAGAAACGATTGAATTATGACATGTACTTATTAAATACCATCAATAAATAGTACAGTGACGATTTAACACCTTAATACTACAAATAATACCATAATTTCACCAAGGTCATGTACAATTATTTCGACACGTTTTTTCCGCGGTTTGGTAAAGACACGGCATACCTTTTAGATACTCATGTCTCAAAATGAAAACAACAATAGCTTCCATATTAGCTTTAATCAAACTCTAATTACTAGGGCAAACTTAACGACTTCTAGTATTAAGTTAAACTAACCGAAAGAAACCCCAATAACGGCGTGTAAACCGGCAGTAATATGACCGGATATGATCTTTGTGTAGTCAATCAAAGCGTGGTTACCGCTCAACTGTTTGCAAGCGACCCGGCTGCCAACCGAAAATTCCCTGATAAGTGTGTTTCAACTGTCGTAAGCGGCTCCGAGGTAGGCCGGTTGATCGAGTGCTAACTAAATTTTCTCGCGGCACTACCTGGTGGGCGCTGTAAAAGCACTATATATTAAAAGCATTTCGGCTATAAATAAATTATTCAATACATATTTAATTCTAATTACGAATCTTGGTAAATATGATATATTTAAATATGTCGGTAAGTGTTTTTACTGTAAGTGACGATAAGTAAAATGTCTATCAAGTGATACGGTTTTTAGTCCATGAGTAATAACACCGCGACGATACTGCACCACGTACTTTCTTGTCGAACCCAAATCCACTGCAGGAAGGGGCAAAGGCGAATCAAAAAGCACAGTGTGCATGGCGTCTCCTCAGCAAGCAACTAACAACAGGTTTATCAGGGGAAGAATGCCTTCTTCTGTGAGACGGCCTCTGAGGCACGGTTCAGAAAGCAAATGACACGAAATCTGAGTATGGTGGGATCTCTTTTTAAAAATAGACTGTCTAGAGAGCTGGAGTCGTGATTTTCTGGCCTACTAAAAATATTACTATAAATGGCTCATTTGTTTCGCAATATAGCATAAATATTTAGTTGCATGAGCATATAACTACTTTTAAGTCGTCTATAAAATTTCATCATCAGGTTTTAACACTATTTCTCCACAGAGGCACATTAAATCGATTTTCTAAATCTAGAGGTAGGTTTTATCTTTTTAAGAAAAACAATAAAAACAACGCCTAACCATATAAGAAATGATACCAAAATTTTAGTCCTGGTAAAAATGTAACAACATATTAAAAATAAACGTTTTACCAAACTGCGATATGACTGTGTGAAGGGGGACACAATTTTGAACTATAGAACCCTAAATGAATATTTGTTTTGTGTTATTAACGCCCCTGTCTCTGTTTGTTACAGTATTGCTGGTCCTCCCAGCATTTTTGCCGGTAAAAAAGAAATGCTTTCACTACGTTGACAAACATGTCGTTGTGAATGGAGCCTCAACCGCGAGGACATTCCAACGTTACAGATGATGCTATATAAAAATGGGATTATGTCGTATGAATTGACTGGTGTAAGTGATAGATTTTTTTTAGGGTGTACGACTGATTGCTATTTCCAGACTCTAAAGGATAAATATGGGTAAGGCTACTTAAGGCACTGTGTGCCCTGCCCAGGACAAGATTTTGCATGCGCAGCAGGCTAAAAATGTTTGAGTAACTTTTTTCAAAAAAAAGTTAATACAATTACGTATAGTAAGAACATTTAAAGCGCAAATTCGAAATACAAGACGTAAAGACCGCAACTGACTAGCGAGCATACTTATCCTACTGCCATTTTCTCTCGGGATCAGGCGGCCAAACTGAGAACTGTGATAAATATAACAGTAGATACTCAAACTTACATCTAAGTACGCAAGGTATAGGGATATGAGCACGACTTCTATTGTAGAAACTGAAAATGTGACACGGAAGCAGGCATAAATATACAACATTTAATCTACTTGGACATTATTGCCTTGTTGCAAAGATGAAGAGTTTAAATAATAAGGCTACATTGTTCCCTTTTTCTTTTTCTTTATCAGTTTTTCTACTTACAATTAACGCTTTGCTACTTCTGAGTTGGGGCAGATACAAGATTTTTATAATTTGGGTTTTCCATTTTAAATTTAATGTGTTTAAATCTAAAAGACAAAGATTTCTACGTCGAAAAATATGAGTTATCTACAACAAAAGCAGTGTTTTTATTTATTTTTATACGTTAAAAAATAAAGTTGGGAAGACGCTTTCTAGAATAATTTAAAATTATTTTCGAACTGAACAGTCTGTACATCAAAAATATGTATTTTTGGTGGTGATGTAATATTCGGGGTATTCCATTAAAAAATCATACTAATGATCATGCCACCATGTGGATAATGTCGTCAGTTACTGATTAGAATGCTACACCGAATTAATAACAATGTTTGACTGGTATTTTGTAGGCAATCAGAAGTGTGGAATTTGAAACATATAATAAGTTTTAGGTTTCTAAAAAGCATTTATATAATTTATATTATTTTCCAGTATTTAAGTTGAATTGGTAAGTTGAATTGTACGAACCCAGCTAAAGTTCTAGTGCGATATTCTTTAAATCGGCTCAGCATATCGCTCAAAAATATGGCAGGCGACACGAAATCAACATCCATTATTGCTTTGCACGTGGTTGTCAGGGCGCAAGCCAAACTGTTCATCACAGGTCTGAAACAGGGTCCTGTTGAGTTTTGGACAATTTTCTTACTTATTTTTATACGGGTGCCAGAGAGGCACTAACAATTTTTTTAAATTTAGAAGGGGTTATGCTGGCACCTTGTTTACATGCCTGCCACTTTGTTTTTGGAGGTGTCCAATGGTAAGCAAGATCAGTGGCGTGCGGTGGTGCGGCTAACGTCAAATCGAACATCGGGTACCATTAACATCACCTCACCACTGTGTCTTTGCCATTCCTAGACAAACAGTTGACCCCAAAAATTAACGTCCGTATTTACCACGCAATCCCTAACAGTGCTGGATGCGTTGACGGGAATTACGACTGTGGCGCTGCATCCGCCGGCGGCACTCGGCCTATTTAGGCAAGCCTAAACGATATCGTTAGACTGAAAATGCATTAAAAACAACACTCTTTAACCGCAGAGAGTATTTCATTACCGATGAGGTGTATACCGTACTAGACAGGGGATATTTAAAGGATTGGCAGAGGCTTTGGTGGATGGCAATGGCGAATTTGAGCCCAGAATAGGCTTTGCCCTGAAAAAATGGCGCTACATAGGAAGAGCCCCTTATTTTCGAGCGTAGGCGCCAGCGGATAGACGGTAAGTAGTGGTGACCTGTTTTTGTTTTTGCTTTCAGTAATTTCGTGGGCGCACTATAATTTTTTGTTTTCCTTTTCTAATGAAACTGGGCGCTGACAATTCAAGCCTAGGGCACTCTAACGACAATATAAATATAAATATAATAATTACTAAAGCTGACGTGGCTGGACGAAAACTTTGCGTGGTGGGTTTTTAATTTGCTATTTTGCAAGCTGTCTTTAACAGCCCAACTCGTTTAGCTATGAAAACTGCTGAAAACAGATTGGCTGTGCGGTTGCTAGAACTGGTGTGGTGTTACTAGTTATATTTCTATGTTGGGCATTTTGGGAAATTACAACTATGTTTTTCTTATAGAGGCACCCTGTATATTTTTATTTATATTTAATTAAACGTATACATACCCATTTATTTTGTAGCTGATTCCGGCTTCGCTCGGAGACAATAATGAGAGTACGTGTCAGACGAAATAAAATGAACTATATTTGTATAAAGTAAAAATTATAAAACTAATTGCAATTATCGCGGCGCTACTCGAAACGCAGCTAAATAACCGTTGTTCCTGAGCTGAAAGTTAAATACTCGACACAGATGGCACCACTACATTTGAGCGAAGGGTTGGAAAAGCCCTTATATCTTTAAAAACTCGCCCTTTTGTCACACTATAGAAAGTCCTTTATCATGTCGAGGACTCCACCACAAGTTTTATCGGCACGCACGACAGCAACACCTTTGCCCAGTTCGTGATATGAACAGAAATAACTGGGCTGTTCTGGAGTGAGTTCAATACTCGGCAACGGGTGGCGCCACTTACTGAGGCGCTGGAAGAGTCCTTTGCTATCTTTAAAGATACGCCGGCGCGGAACTTTCTTGTGCGGGAGCGGGTAAGAAGACATCGTAATCGGTTCCTGCAATGATCAATAAACGTAAATAAGGTAATATACACAGAGTGGTATTTCAGAGAAAATGTTTGGCGATTTACTGTAGGTATTTTGTCTGCGTTGTAATTAAGTCACATCAGTAAATTTTCTTTTCAAATAAAAGTCATTTTCGAAATTAATTAACTTTAAATTTATTCAGTACAAAAAACAAAATAAAAGTGTTTTTGTTACATTAATTTCGAAGAGCAGTGCATTTATTTTCCTACATTTGTGTTAAAAACACAATCTAAATGGCATTGTTTTCCTCGCAGAGTTTTTCGGTTTGGAACAGTACTTAATAAAATTTTCCTTTAAAAAACAATGGAATTATGAGAATAATTACGAGTACTCACAGCTGCAAACATTTATCAGCAGGCTGCAGATAGCAAAATTATGCTAAACTGTTATGCGACACATGTGAGATTAGATTAGGGAAGAAGAAAAACAGGTAAAACTGGTGGGAAGTGTTATAGTCACTGCATATTAAAAATGTACAGTATTTGTACCTAAGGTCATAGTTTCTGGGCCAGTAACAGATGGACTTCATGACAACAACACTCTAAAAAGTTTGGGAGGTTCCTGGCGACACCACGGCTCGCTGCACGGCCTGCCTGGCCTGAAGCGGCGCTTTTAACCCGGCCTCGTGTGATAAGCATGTTTCAGGTGTCAGCTGGGCATTTCGCATTCGCTTGTCGAGACAAGTTACTACAATGTTTGAAGTGCAGTACAAATATTGTGTTAAAAAAACACAACAGGGTAAATAAAAAGCGTTTAATTTCAATATCGCTTGCCAAAATGTTATTGGTTTTCGTTCTACAGGGTGTTAAAACACCAAGCATTTAGTAAATACCAAACAGACAAAGTGAAATTTGGTAACCTTCTCTTACTATTGGAGATGAGCAGTACAATGATGTTGCTACGCTACAATAGCGTGTTTGTTTATATTTACCTGTATGCAGTAAAACGGCACATTTATTACAGTTAAGCGCCTTTATCTCTCCAAGTAGCCGTTTTCGTAAACGACGACCAGGTTGCGCGTAATTTGCAAAATTATTAACAACGACAAAATTCGTCATCCACTAGAGGTATTGTCAAGAATTATTTTATTTAAATGTTTGCCGGACTCCAAAAAATGATTCT
>JACEGR010009215.1:0-28767 GCA_014170235.1 Listronotus bonariensis
ACAAAGTAACAGTACAGTAACATTTTTTATATCAGGTGCAAAATACTTTTATAGGTTAGAATAACTAAACGTGTTTAAACAATTTAAAAAAATCTATATAGGTAGGAATATGCTTTTAGGTGGGTTTTCACGCTCATGCAGATTTGCACAAGTTGATTTGTGCATGCCATTTGTACAAATTAGACTGAACTATTTATTACATCCGTTTTTACGGCAAATGTACTTGCACAAATTTGTTAGTAATTATCTACAAACCGGACGCATCGCCGATTTTAATGAAATTTGGTATACGGGGTTTTGTGGGCGCTGATCACGAATGTGAAAGAATTTTTAGTCGGACTCGTTTCGTTCTCGAAATATTCATCTTTAGACTTGATAACCAAAACTAACCTGAATTCACTATTTCTCTCCTTCTTTTTGCACTCAATTCTTGATTGAAAGGTAAATTGGTACACAATATTTGATTTCCACCTCTAATAACCCATTTTTCTATTCATTTTAACCGTTTTTCTATAAAATCGCTTAAAAGCTTCACTTTCGAACATTTTAATCGCAGTCTGTCATTGTCACTGCCACTGAAAGTGAAGCTTTATTATTTTATGGAAAAAAATGGATAAAATAAATAGAAAAATAATCGGTGTTTAGAAGTGGAAACTAAATGATTAAGTACCAATTTAGCAGACACTCAAGAATTGAGGTGCAAGAATAGTGGATTCGGAGACTATAATTTTATGAAATGTGTTTAAGTATAATACTGTTTGTTTATAAGGCATGGCTCTTCTATTTTATGTTAGATTACTTTTAAAATCTCTTGGTGCTTTTTTTAATTCTTCCAAAAGTATTCGTATTTTCAGTTCGTACAGGGAACAAAACTAAGGATGTTTTAATGTTTTTAGAAAGGTTTTGCTTATATAGCTTAGGTAGTATATTTAGCATTAAACTAAAAGCAAAACAAATTATATTTTTACCATTCTGTTAATTTCAGGTGCCTGACACAAAAAGAGTTTCTATCTGTCTTTACTGCTTGAAACTTGTTGAAAATATGAAAAATGTCCCAAGAAGGTCTTATGAAACAAGAGTAGTATCCAGTTTATCATATATCTTGTAAATTTTAATATTTTTTTAAGTTCCAATATTTTAGTTAAAACAATATAAAATGTATTATACTTTTAGTGTACATTTTAAATATTTAGGGCAATATTATTAAATTATGTGTTTTTTATTTTGTTTACTTCAAATAATTATTTTTGCAACTGGGTTCATACCTTAAATAAAATTCAGGGCGTCCTTCCCGTAATGACATTGATTGATATAAAATACATTGGAGTCAAGAAAATTTTAAAAATTGTGTCACATACTAAGACTGGTGGAAGACTTATAGGACTAAACTATTTTGTAAAATCTGACTCTTTTGATTATATCGAAAAACTAAAATTTTTAAAAATATGTTGTAGTTTAGTTTTGTAGCAGTCTTAAAATGTGAAACACTTTTTAATTTTTTTTTGGCTCTAATTTATTTTATGTCAATCCATGTAATTCCCGGGCGGAACTCAAAATGTATTCTAAGATATTAGTAGATTCTTATGTAAGCGATACATTTGTGATAATGGTCAACAATTTGAAGGGTTGTTTGGTTCTAGATAGTTGGGTTGTTTGTTTCATATGTATTAATAAGTGTTTATAATTGGTGTATAATATATTGTAGTTTTATACTTAGTAATTTAGGTTATATTTAATTTTAGGAATATGGCTTGGTTTTAGGATAACCTTATGCACATACAGATGTTTTTTACATCTAGGTGCATTAAAATAACATTGTTTAGTTGTATTAAAATACTTTTTAGTTGTATGGATATTGTTCTATGATAAAATATTTTATATTATATTGTAAATAAATAAATATTGTAAATATTGTAAATAAATAAAATAAAAATAAAGATATGAAACTATTTGCAATAATATTTAATATGCTTTGTTTAAACTTATCGAAGTTTAAATCTAAGCAAAAATAGTGTTTGTATTAAAAATAATTATCCTTTAATAAAGATAATTTAGATTTAACCTGAGAATTGCATATAATTAATGCAATAATTCTTATACTTATTCCAAGTTTAGTTATTCTTAAGCAAATCGCAATTACAATTTTCATTAAAAGATTACTATACTTAAATAAAGCCCAGTTTGTTTTATATTAAGAAAGCTAAAATATTCGGCCTAGTATAGCTATACTTATTTAAATAATATATAAAATTAAATTAAATAAATTTTTAATATTGATTAAAGGGGTATATGTTTTCTTGAACAAGATTAGTTGTTATTGCGGATATATGAATGTAAGCTTGCATTTAGTCAAGATCATTACTCTTGAATATAGTCAAGATACATTTATTGAGGGGAACGTTTTTACAAAATTGACGGGTTTCCTAATATCAGAAACAGGCGTTTCTTAATGAGAGGCGGGTCGAGTGATACATCATTTTAAAGCTCCTGGACGAGTATCACCTCCTTGTATAACCCTAGAATATGAAGCCAATGTCTTCACCCTATTACAAAATTGCGGGCACTTTAGAAATTACCTAAATACCTGATTTGATGGCCATGTTATTTCCGAAACTAACGAGGTTAGATGTGCCTTATGTGGCAGTTTTCTTTAAAGCTCTTTTAAAGGTCTTTTTAATGGTGATACTGGTAGTAATATACAGGGTAGAAGAAAAAGTACATATTTTTTTATTTAAGAACCCTGTATATTATTTTACCATTAAAAAGATCTTTAAATGAGCTTTAAGAAAATACCACATTAGAGTACATCTAACTTTATTAGTTTCTGGAAATATGACCATCCAAATCAGGTATTTAGGTAATTTTTAAAGTACCGCCATTTTGTAATAGGTGAAGATATTGACTTCATATTCTAGGTTATAAAGTACTCGTCAGGAGCTTTAAAATGATGTATCACTCGACCCGCCTTCTCATTTAAGAATTTTGGGGTGGTGGCCCTGGTGGTTAAGGAGTTAAGGGGCGCCGTCCAATTTTTTGTGAAAAACGTTCCCCTCAATAAATATCTTGACGTGTTTCGGCGATTTTCTCAAATCTGTCCTCGTTTCGAAGATAACTTGAGTGGAAAGTTTTTAAATGTATGTCCTAAAAGTTTTGGCACACAATATTTATCGTTTTTTTAATGAAGAAATTTATTTAAACACTAACTAGTTATCATAAATTACAACTCAATACTTAACTAAACTATACTATCGAATTATGTGGAGTGGCCGATTCGGCTCTACCAGACGCAAATTTCTTCGAATGTCTCTCATGAGGTCGTTGACGGAATTCAGTTCAATTCTTCTCGTAAATTCGCACGTGGTCTTCCACTTCTTGGGAGATTCAGACATGGTATTCCTGCTCGCACTCCGCTATTGTTCTATAAATGGTTCTGCATGAAATGTTTTCATTCTGAATATTCGACAGATTTCAGCTTTGGGTATCCGCCCAACTAACTTGTAGATACTTTTTCTTATTTCTAATTTATACGATATTTAAAGCGAAAACTTCAAAATAAATAAATCTCAACTGACAGTAAATAAAGTAAATAAACTTTTTGTTTTCAAAGGCAACTTGATATTATTTTGTTTTTGTTAAAATTAAAGACAATGAGTTTTGTGCCAAAACTTTTAGGAGTCAGAAACCATAGTAGGTTTTCCGTTAGATAGGCCCGAAAGAGTTTCAACGACAAAATTACGCTAGTGAGCTAAGGCTCTTCGCACATGAGTCAGTAAAAGAGCGACGAGATTGCGAGTTTTACAGACATCGACAGCACGTAGGCATATTAGCGTGTTCGATTTCAGCAATCCGTGTCCTTTAGTAAACAAATGCAATACAAAACCGTTTTGTATTTTGTTTACAGTGTGTGATTCATATCGTGATTGTGTCTGCTTTTTACAGGGGAAAATTAGTGTTACGTCATAAAATTCCATCTTAAATAGATACTTAAATTTTAACTCAAATCACCCAATAATGGTTAAAAGGGAGTTGTAAAAGTCTATTTGATAGAATTAAAGTCATTTGTTCAAATCAAAATATAAATATTGAAAAAGATTATTTAAAAAATATTTAATTCAAAATAATTATCCTCTTGATTTTATAAATAATTGTTTCCTTGAATTTGAAACTCCAGTTATAAGACAAAATCAAAATAGACCTATTACAAATTTATTTTTACCATACATTCCCGGACTATCAAATAAAATTCAACGAATTGCACATAAATTTAATATTTCGCACAATCTTTAAAACACAAAACACTATCAGATCTCAATTAACAAAAACAAAACCATACAACTTAAATGAAAATACAAAAAATGTCATTTATAAAATACCTTGCGAATGCAATAAGTTTTATATAGGTGAAACTTGTAGACCATTAGCCAAACGCATAAAAGAACACAGATCATACATTAAAAACACAGAATTTCATAAATCAAAAATCTGCCAACACGCATTTGATAACAATCATAGAATAAACTGGGATGCTTCGAGCATTTTAGCAAAGGAAACTTGTTCTAAAAAACGCAAAATCAAAGAAAGTGCGTATATATTATTAAATAAAGATAATTGTGTAGCATCAATTTCAGTTAATTTAAATAACACTTGGTTGCCTTTGCTTGATACTGAAGTATCTTCAGGAAGACTAAAAATTAACTAACTATTCACCTTTTTTGTAATATAAACAATAAATACACCAGCAACCAGTTATCTATGTCACTATGACACTATAACCAAACAAACATATTTGACATTTAATGTCAAAGACATTTCAGAATCTCCTAAAAAAACATAAAAATTTTAAAATTTAAAACCTAATAATAGTAAATTTTTATTTTTTATTATTTGTATTCAATTTATCTTGACAACGGTGGCAGATTTGCCACCGAAACGTCGATTTTAAAGTATCTTTTTACTTGTTTTAATTTTTTTTTTGGTTTTTAGTACTTTTAATTTCATTTTTGGCGAGTACCCAACTAATTACCATCCATTAAATGAATCCGCCAAACTACAGAACATAAATACTTCAATGAAATAGCAAAACAAGTTAACCTGTCCGATAAGAAAATATTTAATTTTTGTCTGTAAAATAATGTTCGATAGGATTCAGGCTTTTGGGAACTTGTATTAGAGAGCTCTTTCATGGCACTCTTTGACCCGGTGGGATAATCCAAAGGGGTAGTTTTGGCTCTGTTGCGGTCAGGTTCGGGGAACATCGGCGCACTCCGATCAATAAATTTTTTATGGCTGAGAATATGGTAAAAATTGACCATTAAACGTATGTTCGTCTCTGTAGGGTTGTAGCCACTTCAAACATAAATATGCGTACATGTTATCGAAAGATCGTCGAACCTCAGCCTCGACTCATTGTTTGACCTCCGGACAGTGCGGACGTGCGTAGAGGACTACAAAGTTCTTCCCGGAGTGGCGGCTAGAGGTGTCGTACGAACGTTTTTACCTTCGGGGATCAAGGAAAGATTCACGCTAAATTGACGGCATCTTTCTTCTGGATCTAAGCGCTGTGAGCGAAGATTCCTATAAGCTGATGGTATCCTGTTTGGTGGTGAACACGAGGTATTTCTCAAATGGCGGGAAATAAATGGGCGTGCCATGGGAATTGTCAGTAGTGAAAGTGAAGGTTATACGTAACACCAGTAGCAGATCTTGGTTTGACAGCCGACAATTTATGCATTGCATCGATTGTTGAATTGTTTGTTTTCTTTTTGGAATTTCTGAGAGCTACGAGCTCGATTATCCAGATTTTCCGCCGACGAAGCCCCGGAAAGCAGAGTCCGGAAGGGGAGAGAGTGGTGGATTGGACCTGAAGGGACCAAAACCAAGAAAAAAATAGAGAGAGAGAGAGAGAACCTCGGCCTCGTCGCCTGTTTTAGCGACCCATGTGCGGAGTGCCTAAATCCGTGTTTGGAATAAATTCACTACATCAATCTAATTTTTTTTAGCTGGTAAATGGTTAAAATGTTTTTCTCTAATATCAAACTGGAGGAAACTAACAAGTAACAAAAACCCTGATTTTGACAGACTGAAATCTATGCAGGGTATTCGAACTATACAGATTGGATTTATTATAACTATACATATTTTAATGGCACGAATTCAGTTAAACATAAAAATACAGGATACGTTGAACAGGTAAAGCACCTACCGCTCCTTTTGTAGCTAGAACTATACAAAAAATTGTTATTAAATAATATTAGATTTTTTATTTAAACGGCATTTAGGTTTGAGTTTGAATTTGAGTTTGTTTTAATTAAATTTAATCATTAGTCATTAGCTACTTATTAGCATTGGCGGCACGTGATATTTTTCAGTGGGGGAGCACAAGCAAAAAAGAATAGAAATAAAAACTTACCCTCTATTTAAAAAAAAGTCCATTCGCAGAGACAAGAATGAGACGAGCAACTAAATGTAAATAAATTATCCGAGAGAGAGATAGCTGCTGGGCCTTCCTTGTCTGTCTTCAAGGCAGGTAAACGCAGATGGCGCGTGAGTCGACTTTATCGTTTGCCCGCCAAATTCAAATTATATAGCTGTGCTTATTTTTGCCCTTAATGTTAGGTACTTGTTTTTGTTTCCTATTAATATAAAATATTGGGGTTTAGTTCAATAATTACACACACCTAATTAAAAATGTCATTTATTTGGTTTTTATAAAGATTTTTTCTTACAGATAACCATGTCAATATTACCTTAAATTATCTGTTGAAAAGCACAAATTTAATATATACACTGTGATCACTAATAAAAGTCAATATTCAAAGTCCAATTAAAGGTAAAAAACCACGAAACACACAATAAATCACAGAAAATGTAAACAAACTGTCCAAACAAATCGGCCATTGAAAAATATCAAACACAAATATCGAATAACATTTCGGCGTGACTGCCTGCGGCAACGTTGTCAAGTTAAAAATATTCGATTCATGGTATATTTTCTTTCTCTTAATTAGATGTAAGCCAAAAAGGACATTAAAGTTTACATGCAGAAATAGTAAACAACTTGGCAACCAGGGCAAAGCGATGATTGCTCCATCTACGATAGCCTGCCATGATGAAAGACAAAAAGACATATTTATTGGAACTTGCGTTAAACCAGAAAGAGATAAATACAATAGACAAATTGTTAGGACCAGTTACTCGTCTCATTGTTTGTCTCTGCTATAGTAAAATACCAAGCAGATAAAATAACATTTTTGTTTTTTTAAATAATAGGTTTACGAATATCAAATGCTAAGTCTTGGTATTGTGATGATTATGTTTGTAATCCAAACTTACTTTGTTTTGTCATCATGGTTACTTACCAACCAAATTCTAGAACTACACAAGAAAAATGGCCGATTTTCTAAAAAGATGGCGTCATAATTTTTATTAATAGAATTACAAGGTAATGAACAGTGTAAGTACAAGCCTTTTAAAAACCTAAATAAGGTTTTCGTTGCTATAAAGTAATAGCACAAATTATCAGAATACCCATGGTCGAGTAACACAATTTTCTGAAGAAACTGACTAAACCTTGTGCCAATGCAGATGTCTATATTAACTGTAACCTGGCTGATTTGCTCTTTACCTAGTTACCTTTTTTCCCATTTTTTAAATTTGAATATAGTCTAGCGTAGGCGCAGTTACAAATAAAAAAATATTTTCCTTCTGTTTGGGACACACCGATACAATATCAATAACTTTAGTACGTCTAAGCTTGCAGTGCTTTGTGCTTCATGTTAAATAGTCTTGCAATAGTGTCTTTGGGGGTCTAAAAGGGATTGCTCCGGAGATGGAGTAACATACACATTTACAACCCATACAAACGGTAAAAGAATTAACAAAGACATATCAACACTAATAATAAAAATATGTTACAAACAACCAAACACACAACTGGTCCTTATGCTCACTTGATACCAAAGTAGGACCAACTGACACCCAGATGAGCATTCCATTTCATTTCTGGGGCCCAGGGACTATAGCTACAGCAATACATTATAATGAAATAAATAATTTTTAGTTCCTTTTTTATGTCATTTATAGTAATGATAGCTGTGCAAGGTTCCTAAGAATTGCTTACTTGTACCCTTAGGTTGTGGCCCTCGATACTATTGCGATGATATTTATCGAAGTCACCAGCCTCTTCTTGATAACCAACCTCGCAAACGGGCCTGGAAACTTTGACATGGCTAATCTTATGGATCGCGCATGCTCAAACTACTGGTGGGCTACTTTGTTTCACGTTACCAATTTAATAGAACCTTATAATGTGGTAAGTAATGACAATTAATTTGTGCAAAAACAGTTTTATTTAGCAAAATGTTTCCCATATTTTTACTTTAAAACTCTGTGTTTTAAACATATTGTGTAACATTTTCCATTTGCCCTTATTAGCAGAATTTAAAAGAAGCGTCTGGGCTGGATGGCATACCAGCAATCGTTTTAAAAAATGTGCTCCAGAACTTGCACCAATCTTAACTCGGCTCTTTCGAATTTCTTACGACACAGGTGTCTTTCGGAGAGCTGGAAAGCTGCACGTGTTCAACCTATCCCAAAAGAAAGGATCTAAATCTCTCTTCCATCTAACTATAGACCAGTTTCAATTCTCTCAGTTCTTTGTAAAGTAATGGAAAAATTAATTAATTCACAAATTCTTAAGTACTTAGAAAACACAAAATTTTTGCATGACAGGCAGTATGGATTTCGCCACAAAAGATCTACAGCAGATCTTCTTTCCTTCGTATCACACTGTTGGAATAAGTCTCTTGAGTTTCTAGGTGAGTCCCAGATCGTTGCTCTTGATATATCCAAAGCTTTTGACCAGGTCTGGCATGCCGCAATTCTTAATAAACTTCCCTCCTATGGTCTTTCAACTAAACTCTGTACTTGGCTCTCTAGTTATCTATCTGATCGTCGTATATCAGTTATTGTGGACGGCCATTCTTCAAGCTTTCACCAAGTAAATGCTGGAGTCCCTCAGGGCTCAGTTCTGGCACCAACATTGTTCCTTCTTCACATCAACGACCTTCTCTCGTCCACAACTAATTCCATTCATAGTTTCGCCGACGATAGTACCCTTCACTCCAGTTTTCAGGTTCCTAAACCCATCACTAAACCTGAC
Organism: Listronotus bonariensis; assembly: GCA_014170235.1. NCBI lineage: Eukaryota > Metazoa > Arthropoda > Insecta > Coleoptera > Curculionidae > Listronotus > Listronotus bonariensis. Next base: position 9,161 of record JACEGR010009215.1, read on the forward strand.
TTGGAAAACAAACGCAGAGCGATGCAGATATCTCTTTCGCAGGATCTTAACTTAATATTGGATTGGGGCGCCAAAAATCTCGTCCATTTTAATGCATCCAAAACACAATCATGTTCCTTGTCGCGAAAAGAGTCATCAAATACTCATCCTCTACTTATGAGCGGCCAAGTTTTACAGAGCAAAGACACCTTCAATCTTGTGGGCGTCACATTTGAAAGTAACCTTAACTGGCATAAACACATTGTATCTATAGCCACGGCAGCTTCAAAAAAGCTTGGATTTCTCTTTCGAGCCAAAAAGTATTTTTCCGCTTCTAATTTATACACTTTATATGTGTCCCAAATCCGACCTCCCTTGGAATATTGTTCTCATATCTGGGGCATGGCGTCCCCCACAACCCTAAGCATTCTTGATTCTATTCAAAGAAGAGCTATTCGTCTCATTAATGATCCTTCACTTACAGAAAGGCTTCCCTCTCTTGCCCATCGTCGGGCTGTGGGGGATTTATCAGCTTTTTATAGGTACTTTCATGGCTTCTGCTCTGAAGAATTGTCCAGTATAGTTCCTCCACTCACGGTTCCCAACAGAGAAACTCGTGGTTCCGCGCGTATGCATCCCTATACGGTCCAACTGGACAGGCCCCGAACTTCTCACTTTGTTCGTTCTTTTATCCCTAGAGTTTCTAGATTGTGGAACCTGCTGCCCGCGGAGGTCTTTCCCTTCCCCCAAATCTTCATGTATTTAAAGTCCCGTGTCAACAAACTCCCTCTTACCTCGCCGAAGACACCCACGGTACGTTAGTATTTAGGCTTTTAGCCTTCCATCTTAAATTTAACTTTTTGTTCTTTTCAGTGCAATATGGCGATGTGGTCGCTCTGCATAGATACTCCAATTTTACATAGTGACAATTATTTTCCTCTACGTAGCTCTAAATAATCGTATGAACATAAAGAAAATGGTTGCTACTTATGTTCATTTTACGTTACATTGTCAATGTGGTGGTATTCTATCGAAAAAACTTTAGCTTGTTCAATTGGTTTGATGTAAGGTAAGTAATAATAAAAAAACAAAACATCACCCCTTATAACACAAGTTGGTTTTATAAACGTTTATAAAACAACGAAGTAGATTTTGGGTAACGTACGATAAAGGTTTTTAAACGTTCGTGAATATTCTTTAAACGTTTTTTAAAAGTTTTGTGTCAGCAAAAACAACGTTTTAAAAACGTTTTTTTTGTACGTTCACTGAACGTTTTTTTAGTCTCTAAAACGTTCTGGAAACAGGTTTTACAAGTTTTTTGGGACGTTTTAAAAATGTTGTTGTATGTTGTATTGCTTAATTATTACAGACAAATAACATTAAAATAAAATAAGAATATCCAATGAGAATTCACTTTTTTATTTGGAACTTATATTTGGTTATTCTTATTTAATTTTTTTGTAATTTGTCTGTAAAATTCAGGATATGCTTTATGTGAATGTTTTTGACATTTAAATAACAAACTACTCTTATTACAGATTAGGCAGAAATAACCTTATTTATTAAATTATATTTACAAAACGCACATTATACACAATTTATATTTATATACAGTTACCCAGCAAACACTATTTGCCGGCAATGTACATTTTTCATATTGGCATTGATGGTAAAGCATTGGCAATTGGTGGCAATATTATGCCAACATCTTATACGCATTAAAAAGTCAACCCTAAATTAACACTTAATTGCCAATAAATGTTACATGCAGGCGAATTGCCGGCAAGCATACAAAAATGGCGGCATACCAATCCTGATTAAATAAAGCACGCGTTTTTGTTGCAGGCAAATAAATATTGGATTTTGAAGGCAAACCTTCAACGCATATTCATACTTTTTAAACCATATTATTAACATTGGTATTTAACTAACATTAAAGCAATTTTTTTGATCTGTTTTATTTATAATGGCAGCTAAACAACATTATTTTATGTTTTTTACATAATTTAAAGGAAAAGGCCTTTTCATAACATTTTATTGTTAAAAATCATGCGAATAAAAATTAGGTCAAACAAAATGTTTATTATGTATTTTGGAGCGAATAAAAATAAAATGATGGTAAAATTAGCTACGTTAATTTCGACCGAAGGTGACCGCTTTGTGCATTTGTTTTCTACGTGGTTTTCTAGCTTTTAATCTTTTTTAAGAAAAGAGTTTTTAATAGACATAGTTAAATGTATTCATTACCTAATAAGTGTGTGTTGTGTGATTAATTGGTGATGGCTAGTCGAGAAGGCAAGATATTCAAGTAGACTGTTAGGAGCTGTAAACATTTTGTTTAAAACTTTTAAAGACGTGTTAATAAAAAATATTATATATATTGAATAGTTTTTTGACATACCGATAGATGGCGTAATGGACAATAAACTACTACGTTTCTACAATATCTTCGCTTTTTATCGTCTAAACCGTACCCATTAGACATTAATAATTCGAGAGCGGTCTGCGGTAGGTGATCTCACTTAGCTTTGAAAGAAATATCTTCGGCTAGTGTAAAAATCTGCATCTCCAAGTTGGACAGTGTTCCGAGAGCTGGTACTTTGCATTGCAAGGATATTGCATGCAGTAAGGAGTTTTTCCTATTTTAATTTTCAAATAAAATATCGCATCATTTTAGCTTTTAAAAAAGTATATGCGACAATTTTCGTCAATAAGACGTCAGCTTGCTGCTTGGGAGTATCTGCATTTGCCCACTTTCGTATCTTTTTGTTATCTTTTTGCCAATAACTTATTAATGATGGATGCCATCATCTTAAACGCATTTTTTGCCAATAATTTATTAATGACGGATGCCATCACTTTATCTGCAACACGTGGCCTAATAACGGCCAATTGCCCACTTTCGCGTCTTTTGATACCTTTTTGCCAATGCCTTGCCATTAAAGAGTGTTGGCAATACCAGTAAATTAAATGTACAACGCCGGCAAAAAATGTAATATGGATGGCCAAAAAAATAAGAGTGCATATCAAATTTTAAAAACACTTGTGTTCACATTTACACTTAAGAGTACAGAAATAAAAATCACTCCACCAGCAGTACCACAATTATCAGTTAGTTGGGTTAATTATTTAGTGAAACAAGACGCAAAAACAGCACATCACAAAATACTAAAGAAAAACAGCATATCAAAGAATACTTGAGGAATACTAATTGTATAAAATTTATTATAATGCAATTTTACAACGTGCAATATAATTCACTAATGACAGAAGATTTGAGGGTGCGTTCATAGCTAAAATTAAGGAATTCCTGGTTACGTTCCTAACGAATAATGTTCCTCGAATATTTTTCCAAGGAACAACTTTTAAAGTTATGCAAAAGAGGTCATATCTTATCTTTAAAAGTACGATTAAAAAAATTGAATGTGCAAAAATAATTATATGAGACTTGTTTTCATTTATTTCATTTCATTATTTATTTAAGTTCGGAATACGGTCAATATAAACGTTTCATATAGGTTCAAAAAACGTTTGTGATTTCATTTTCTTAGATCAATTTCCAAAACTGACTTTATTTTTGTCATTTTATACTAACTTTCTAATTGCACAGCAACTTTATTTTCAGGCTTTTAAAAAGGAATTGACTTTTTCACAATAAAGACATGCCCTATGTTTATTACGGATTTTGGATAAATGCAGGTTCAAGCCTAATAGGAACTTTTTTGGATATTTATATTTTTGTAATAAACAGAACAAGAAGCCTCAAGTTAGTACCACAGACAATAGGTTTGTTCCAGCAGGCCGTTAGAAATGTTTGCAATCGTTCGGATTCTGCGCACGTCAAATTTGTCGTTCCAGCAGTGCCATGTTTGTAACAGTTACAATTGTTTGTTGTTCCAGCAATAGTTTTAAGATGTTGGGAACATGTTGGAAACAGTTTGAAAAGTTTGCAAACTTTTCTTCAAACGTACACAGCAAATTTTAACACTAACCTTTTCTTATATTGGCCTTATAAGCAGTATGCACGCCAAGGTTAGTTTATATTTATAAGGTTGCGACATATCCCCAACTTTTGGGGGTTCGAGGTTAAGGGACACCAAGGAAGGGCACTCCACGGAGAAAAGGATTGGCTAGACTGGGTAAAATCAAAGCTGATGATCAATCCAGTGGCGTCTAGAATTAGCGCATTTCATTTCCATTGTTTTGAAAGTGATATTTGTTAAAGATGTAATTCCAAATGTTTTTTATTTAAAGTAAAGAATTTATAACTTAATAATAATTAAAAAACTGTTGTGTAAACGGTTGTTCTAATAAAACAATAAACTGTATATCTCCGGCACTTCACAACATGGCCGAAAAATGGGGATGTGACGTCATACACGTGAAAGCAATATGGCCGAATGTCGTGACCTTATATAGACCGACTTTGATGCACGCCTTGTTTATTTTTCGTTCCGGCAGAAAACTGTTGCCAACATTTCTGACATTATAGCTATTTATGTATCAAGGGCGTTACTAGGACTATAATGCCCCACATTCCGACCTGATGGGCATTATAGTCCAGTCAAAGCCCGTGGTGCATGCAATGCTTTATGTTCCACTCCAAAAAAGAGTTTTTCAATGACTTAATTACATTATTTATCTGCAATATAAAAATAAGTTTGCAAATGCACCTGCACCTTATACGTAAGCATAGATAATGGACTGGTGGTTAAGTTTGACTTTGATGTTTCTATCAGTTAGTCAGTTGGCATTTTTTATTTAACGATTTGCTCAAATGGAAGAAATTCCACGTAAATATAAGGTAGAGACTGAGCCATAAAGCGACCTGAAAATCTTTTTGCCAGTTAAATCAAGGCAACAGTATGATCGGAGTATGGCATATTCGGTATTTGGAAAAGATGCGAACGCAATTCTTCAAATAACCGAAACCGTTTTAATGACATATTTTCAGGAACTGGTAAGTTATTGATTTTTGTATAAACTTGATCTTTATTGTGAGAGAAATAAAATTGAATAAGCAATAAAATTCCATATTAGCGCATTAGGGCATTATAAGCGGGCATTATCATAATGCCTGCTTATAATGCCCTAGGTGTGATAGCAGGTATTATTCACCATAATATTCGTTTCTTTTCATAAATGTTCTTAATATTCATAAAAAACTCTCTCTTGTACGTCCCAGTTTTACTCTATGATGAACAATTAATTTAAATATCGGGAGTAGGTCTTCCTTTTTTGTCCAATTAAAAGTTTCTTGACATAATTTGTACCCATGCTTGTACTATTCTATACAGTGTGTCTACGTAAGTTGGCGTCATATGGAAAACTCTTTTATTATTAATTTTACGAAAAACAGTTATTCTTATAAAAATTTCTGCACGATCCAGAAACCTAAAATAAAATCCAACAGATATCAATTATGTCAGTCATTTACATAAGGTTTGGCCGAATATGTAATTTTTGCTTTAGGAGCAAAAGTACCTGTATATTTGGTAATATCGCAAATTGATATAAAGAAAAGATATTTGGAATTAAAAATTACGTTTAAAATATCAATTTTGTTTATGTTTCAAAAAAATGATTTTTTCCTGTAGAATCAGAGAGAATTTAGGTTTATACATTAGTGCATTGCACAATCTTCTTGTTTTAATTACAATAAATTTAAAATGTTTACTTTAAAACTGTCCCATGACATGTATAATCATGTAATGTAGTGCACTAATGTATAAACCTAAATTTTCACCATTATCGCAAATAAAAACTGAAATATTTTTCTTTTTTGAAAATAAACAAAGTTGCATATTTAAAAGTAATTTTTAATTCCAGTCCATCTTTCTTTATAACAATTTTTGATATTAGCAAAATTACAAGTATCACTTAGTCTTGAGCAAAAATTACATTTTGGCCAAACCTCAGTACATGACTGATACAAATTTGATATTTTTTGATAGTTGTTTTTAGGTTTTGGACCATGACTTTATATTGTTTCGAGTTACAAGCCGTCAACGTTCAATTTTGTTTTGGTTTCTCATATGCATTTATCTTTACTAATTCAGTTGATATTTGTCTCATGTCGAGCTTTGCCAGTTCTAAGATTTAAGACAAAGTCCTTATTTAAATACCGCCAGGGCACTTCTAAAGCTTAGATTTATTAGTCACTGACTTTTATTTTGACAGATGCAAAGCTAGGATCCATTTGTAGACAATCAAAAACTTAAAAAATAAAGTATCTTATCTAAAGTCAATAAACCTCACCGTTTAGGCATCAATAGACATCAAGATTTTAATCAAGTTGTCATACATACATACAGGGTGTCCAGTAACTCTAACCGACATACTTTACGGGGCTATTCTACAACAGAAAATTTGAAAAAAACTATATATAAACATATGTCCTTAACGTCTTAGTTTTGAACTACGGGTGTTAAAATTTTAAAAAAGTTTTTTTCCTATTGTTTTATTGTAGAATCGTCTGGTTAACTTTGTCGGTTGAGTAACTAGACACCCTGTATGTATGTAATATTGAATGAAATTGATGAAAACTTTGATGTCTATTGGTGCCTAAACGGTGAGGTTTATCGACTTTAATAAAGAGTACCTTATTTTTAAGTTTTTCGATTGTCTATAAAATGGCGCCCCCAGCTTTGCGATATCTGTCAAAATAAAAAGTTATGATGTAAATAAATTTTAAGTTTTAGGTAAAGTAGCCCTCTGGCGGTATTTAAAAAGTACTTTGTCTTAAAATTTTAGAATCTGCAAAGCTCGATTTGTTGTTGCCAAATATCAACTGGATTGGTTAAAAAAATAAATGCAATATGGCGAGAAACCAAAATAAAAATTGAACTTTGACGGCTTGCTTAACCTCGAAACGAGATCGTGACATTTTTGAAAAAATAAATATATGAAGCTCTACCCTTTTTTGGTCCAAGTTAGAATCTTCCTAAGTTTCATAGTTCGATGATTTTGAAATCACCCCTGTATATCACAGGGAATCATAAGCAAATGCAGCATTCACAGATATACATTTAACTATTTAGTAATATGTGAGTTTTAGGCTGGCTCCAAAACTGTATGCGAACATAAGTACTTAGTAATTCTGGGAAGTTTTACTCTTCAACGTATGTTTATCACTTTTGGATAGTGTACAGCAACAGGGAGCTTGCATCTCTACGTCTACTAGTGGAGTTTTCAATATTTGGAAATGTATAGTATTTGGGTCAGTGTTGCTGGAATCGCTTAATTTTTTTTATCTTTTTGACATCCATCGAAGGTCTATGCCTAAATACCAGAGTACCGTGGGTGTCGGGTTACATTAGATGTTTAACCCATCGTTCCCCCTGTTCCGTCAACGTTGTCCAAGCACTGAAACATGCAGTTGCATTTCACAGCACCTTTTAGACAACGCGTAGTGCCACCACGGTCGTTAGTTTTTAAATAACTACTACCTAAATATGTCTCCCCCGCTGGGAATCGAACCGCCGACCTCTGGCTTCGAAGATCAAAGCTCTGTCCACTAGGCCACGGGGAGACAAAAATTCAAAAAAAGCGCTGACATAAAAGTTTGATCATTATCAATGCTTACTTCCCTCAATTCATCCCTGAAATTGGCAATTTTACCTCTAATAGGACCAGCAATACAGCAGCAGCTATTTCGATTTATTTTTTTGTCTTTGGACAAACCACGAAGGCTTAAAAGCCTAAATACTAACGTACCGTGGGTGTCTTAAGCGAGGTAAGAGGGAGTTTGTTGACACGGGACTTAAATACTTGAAGATTTGGGGGGAAGGAAAGACCTCCGCGGGCAGCAGGTTCCACAATCTAGAAACTCTAGGGATAAAAGAACGAACAAAGTGAGAAGTTCGGGGCCTGTCCAGTTGGACCGTATAGGGATGCATACGCGCGGAACCACGAGTTTCTCTGTTGGGAACCGTGAGTGGAGGAACTATACTGACAATTCTTCAGAGCAGAAGCCATGGAAGTACCTATAAAAAGCGATAAATCTCCCACAGCCCGACGATGGGCAAGAGAGGGAAGCCTTTCTGTAAGTGAAGGATCATTAATGAGACGAATAGCTCTTCTTTGAATAGAATCAAGAATGCTTAGGGTTGTGGGGGACGCCATGCCCCAGATATGGGAACAATATTCCAAGGGAGGTCGAATTTGGGACACATATAAAGTGTATAAATTAGAAGCGGAAAAATACTTTTGGCTCGAAAGAGAAATCCAAGCTTTTTGAAGCTGCCGTGGCTATAGATACAATGTGTTTATGCCAGTTAAGGTTACTTTCAAATGTGACGCCCACAAGATTGAAGGTGTCTTTGCTCTGTAAAACTTGGCCGCTCATAAATAGAGGATGAGTATTTGATGACTCTTTTCGCGACAAGGAACATGATTGTGTTTTGGATGCATTAAAATGGACGAGATTTTTGGCGCCCCAATCCAATATTAAATTAAGATCCTGCGAAAGAGATATCTGCATCGCTCTGCGTTTGTTTTCCAAGTCAGGTTTAGTGATTGGTTTAGGAACCTCAAAACTGAAGTGAAGGGTACTATCGTCGGCGAAACTATGGATGGAATTAGTTGTGGACGAGAGAAGGTCGTTGATGTGAAGAAGAAACAATGTTGGTGCCAGAACGGAGCCCTGAGGGACTCCAGTATTTACTTGGTGAAAGTTTGAAGAATGGCCGTCCACAATAACTGATTTACGTCGATTAGATAGATAACTAGAGAGCCAAATACAGAGTTTAGTTGAAAGACCATAGGAGGGAAGTTTATTAAGAAGTGCGGCATGCCTGGCCTGGTCAAAAGCTTTGGATATATCAAGAGCAACGATCTGGGACTCACCTAGAAACTCAAAAGACTTATTCCAACAGTTTGATACGAAGGAAAGAAGATCTGCTGTAGATCTTTTGTGGCGAAATCCATACTGCCTGTCATGCAAAATTTTGTGTTTTTCTAAGTACTTAAGAATTTGTAAATTAATTAATTTTTCCATTAGTTTACAAAGACACTGAGAGAATTGAAATTGGTCTATAGTTAGATGGAAGAGATTTTTTACTTAACTTTCTGACTGTAGCTCGGAGGAAATGCATTATTTTTCAGGTACCTCCAAGTAGGGTTTCAGGTAGCATTGTGTTAAAATAATAAAAGAATATATTAATGAAATTTCGGCTTTTATGTTTTCCTTAAGCTCGTAGAAAAAATAACGTTTCTAACACGTGCCAAAGTGCCTTTTCCGCACTTGACTGCTTGACCGAACTCCGCCACGCGTCCTTCGGTCAATAGCAATCGCGTGCGAAAACGTGGCACTATTCAGCACTAGTTAGGAAATATACACATGGACACGTTTAGGAAAAAAAAATTTTTTACTTCAAAAATTTGGTTTAAAAATATTTATAGCGAAGTGTACTCTATAATCTATAAATAGAATAGTTAAAAAATTGTGGTTCTTTACCAGCTAAAATAGAACTTTACTATTATTTCTGCCATAAATTCCTATGCACATATTTTTAAAACGCTCTGCATAGTTAGTTTTTTAATGTGCTTAATATTTTTTTAGACTATACCAGTTTTTACTAACATATTTAAATCCTGGATAATGGGAATAATTGGAGCTTTGATGGTCGAACAACCCGGGATTAATATTAAAAGCATGATATTACCTCAAATTAGCAAATATAAAGTTAAAAATAATAAAGACAGATAATTCAATATATACCCAAATCATTTGTTTTATTTTTTCCACTACTGTATAAATAAGAAAACTTTGTGGTCCTAGCAACGCGAATGATAACGAAAGAGAACCTTCGTGTTACCTGGTTGCTAAGTGTTGCTAGCTACGAAAGTAACATTTTCAGCGCCTGGACAAAAAAGTAAGAGTAAAAAAAAGAAAAATATGCTTGTGGGAAATATTAGGATTTATTTATAAAAAGTAACTAATTTATGACAAAATATTTTAAAAAACTAGGTTAGGTATTGACATTAAAAGTAATTGTGCAATTTGAGCAATTAGCAAAAGAAATTGGAGGAATAATACTTGAATTAACAGTTTTTAAATTTGTTGTTGGGGTATCGTTATCACCTTTAACTACGTTAATATTCATATTTTTCACTGTTACTTCATTAGGGGAAATATTGGTAGGAATTTCGTGTAAAATCTTCTTTGAAATTTCCACCTTATTACTATAGGATTCAGCAATATATCCCTCCGCAACAGAAGAAGACTCCCAACCTCCATGCCTTTTTAAGTCCAAAATATCGACATCTGAAGCATTGGCAAGGAACGTAGTTGACGTTCTTCTAAAAGAATGGCCAGTGTATCTACTGATGTCTTCAAGCTTCAAAAACTTCGCAATTTCTTTAGGTACATTTGAAATAGTGTGCTTTCAATTACTTGATTAACACATTTACCTCTTTCATAACGATACAATAAGCGCTCATCTAGAGCATTCTTTGGTCTCAGCCTAATATATTCCTGTAGAAATCTGACATAAGGAACTGAGCCTTCATCGTTGGTTACTACAAAGTTTCTTTTAACTTTATTTTTAGACTCCACTATTTTTACTATAGCCACGTCATTTCTTATTTCTACATCACTTAGCTTCATTCTGTATATTTCGTCTGTCCGGCATGTGCCCCAGCCACTCCCATAATGGCTATTACTTTCATTGCTAAGTAACTTTGATCAGGCGCGTTAAGCTAAAAACTTTATGATTTCTTCTTTGTAAATTTTTGACTTTTTGCCTCATAACCATCGTTTTTCCTTCTAAGCCAAAAAGGACACTTTTGTGTTGAAACATTTCTGGGTGTCACGGGTGTCGAAACAGCGTTCATGAATGTAATGACACACTGACACACTGACACCTCACATGAAACATGAAACCCAACGAAACCGACACACTCAGCAACACTTTAACAGATGGCGTGATTCAAGATTTCGTTTCGCAATAACACAATGACACCACGGATGACACCGACACCCAACAGCAACCAGCGACACAGACGATACACTACAGTAACTTCTTTAACAGATGGCGGCATTATTGTCGAATGCAGACTATGCCTTGATTCAGGATTTCGGAGATTTTAATTTTTATGGGTTAAAAGTATTGGCAACCGAATATTCCTAAATTTGAAAAAATAAAAAATTGCTTAAATCTTGAAACCGACATTGCAATATTGCAAAAAGAACGTATTTTTATTCCGTTTGTTTTTCTAAATGTAAAGTTTTTAAAAGTAAAATAAAGCTGTTGGTAAGTTAGTAAACAAGTTTGGTTTTAGTGAGAACCAAAATAAAGGGTAAATTTTTGTATAAGATCACCATTAGGAAGATATTGCTGTACAAAGATCGCGGTATATTAAAAAAATATATATATTTTTTTCATCTTTAAAGCAAAATAAATATATATTAATAATAATAATAATAATAATAACAATACTTTATTTAAAATTATAATTTACAAGTAAATATCTTTGTTTTTATATGATATAAAAACAATGTAAATATATAATGATAAAACTCTTGCAACTCCGTGCTACAACGCACTTCGCCAATTTGTCAAGAAACAATTTTATTGTATTGATGTATTGTAACACTCGTGACACACTTTTGTGCTGAAACCCGCAGCTTGTCACACTTCGCCATTTTGTCAAGAAACAATTGGATTGTTTCATGACACCTTTGTGTTGAAACACTGTGTTGTGACGACAGTAGACCACAACAACCACTTTTAGCGGCCCATATCAGCCTTCAAAAAGTGGTCTCCTTTGGAACACTGTGTGACGTGTGACAAGCTCCTCTTTTTGTCCAGAAGCGAGAAGAGTTTCACCTGTGTTCAGTACGCATGTGTACGTGCCATACTATAACTATCCTTACACCTCGTTAAGTGTTAAATGTAGGTATGCGGCTGCATATACATATAAAAATATGTTAAATGTTTGAAATAAATTTTAAGAATTTTTTTGATAGCAGCCAATGGCCGAGAGCCAGACAATGGAGGCTATATACTAAATGCGCTGGTGGATAGCGCTTGAGAGCAGCCAAACTAAAAAATGTAAGGAAGAAGAAGGGTGGGGTCCTTTCAAGAAGAAGAACAATACCCAGGCCTGCGGGTGATTCACTGAAATCGAATTTTCACAAAGTCAACATATTTCCTTTAGTATTTTGTGGCATTTTGTGTGATTTTGTGGGTCCACATTACTAACTGGTACTTGATGTTAAATTATTTTTGCTTAGGTACACAAAGTGTGGTATTGTTTAGAAGTTTTATTTTCTAGATTTAAACGATTTATCTTTAAGGCAAATATGGCTCTACTATTATCACAAGAAGCAATGGATCATCAAATTTGTTCGGTATGTAAAAAATATCTATCATGTGGCCCAACTAAAATTTACTTCAACAAAGATATAAAATGTGGGAGATGTTATGGGAAACGGATGCAGGGACTCTCTCATTATATGACAATAGTGAGCTGAAAACCTAATATTTCCTTGTATCAATCGTTTTGAAGGTTGCAGTTATTTGTTGAGATACAATGAGACAGCAGAACATGAGAAGACTTGTATTGGAGAAATGTATAAGTGTCCTTTATGTGATGAAGATAAGTACACTCCCAATTCTTTACTTTACTTACTAAACCATTACAAAGTAAGTCATAAGAATAATATTTTAACGAAACCTGAGTTTTATCTTCAATATAATTCAGTGCTTGAAGACTCCTTTGTGTATTATGACAATTCTGAAAATATTTTTGTTGTTATTCAAGTGCAGTTTGATGGCACAAATCTTTTCGTTAATGCTTCCACAGTGGGAGACAGAATAAAAAATCTAAAACATAGAATCAGAATATCTGTTGACGGTTTGGACATGTTGAAAACTAAATTTAAATCATGCAGTGCTATTGGTTTCAATATTGATATGTTTCATGTAGAATGCAAAGAACTTTCTAAAGATGGAAAACTGTCTAGTGTATTGTGTGTAATAGACTTTGATATCACACAAATATCTAATTTTCAGTTAGTGTCAAATAAAGGTAATTTAAATTTAGTTAACTCGATTCATAAATCAACTAAAATTGGTATGTTACATAAAAGTTATGAAATAAATCTTGGACATGGATATGAAGATGTAAATGTTGAGAAGAAATTTCCTAAAATATATGAAAAAGGGTCAGCTTTTAAGATAAAGAATTCTGGTGATAAAGTTTATTTGTCATATATAAATAATACCGGTTATGAATAGTTCATGTATTTATATATTGTAATTTTTGTGAGAATTATTTTGTGCCAAGTACACAGTATACATCGTTGTAGTATAGTCATTCCTATGTTGTATGTTCATCTTGCTTTGAAAATGGAGTGAAAAATGTTTAAATTGTGATGGGCGTATTGTTTACTACAGATATGATGGATTTATATTCTACCATGTCATACTACTGTAAATTTGGTTGTTCAAATTTTTTTAATAAAAAGAATTTAAAAATTCATGAAAACAAATGTTATTTAAACAAGAATGGCTCACTTACAGATTTGGAATTAGCACAACTTCATTTTGATAAGAATTATATAGCAAGTTCTGAAGAAAGCAAAAGTTTCATTGAGCGAAGCAATGTAGTGCTGCTGGACAAATATAATATGGGTCAAAAAGGAAAAATATATCTTATCACCGATAACTTTAAGTGCATAGTATTTTATGAAATGGACAAAGATGTTTATCGTTTTCAAGTTGCTCACAGATACAATCCAGAAAAAATATTATATTTTGATTAATGTGGTGGAGGAGAATGATGAGGCGGAGACTTACTTCAACTACTTAAACAAGTTTTCACTTAAAGTTACTTTAGAAAGATATTTTTTCGCGGTAATACTTCGTAAAACTGAAAACCAAAACATCTTCAAAAATAAATTAAAAATCTTTACTTATTTTTGACATTATGTTGTATCCAGGTTATATCGCTTAATTTTTATGATTTATTTTTTTATTATTATATCTGTTTATTTTAAAGTTGTTAAATACCAATTAGATTATCCTGTTTTTGAATGTTATACTTTATTTTAGCTTTTGTTCAATTGTTTTAGTAACTATAACTATAACTTGCATGCTTTTCAGACAAAGGTTTATACAGGTTGATTCTTATCAAATGCGAAAAATTTTAGGAGGTAATTCCTTGTTCAATGAAATGGGTGGTTTGTTGTGTAAATGTTTGGGACAGAATTCAACCATTGGGGAAATATCTCTAAAAATTTTACAAAAATATTTTCTTAAAAAACAAAAAGAGTACTGTATTCAAACTACCGAATAATGTCAGGTAAATTAATATTACAAACGCCTTTACAGTTGACAGCCAATGGGTAGAATTTTTATAAAACAAATTTCGCGTTATGATCTAATTTTTTATTTTTTTTTTAATTTCAAATCGGCAAGTTTAATGAAAAATACAGAAAATAAAAAATACCATTATTTGTGTAAAATTTCATTACCATTTTCGTTTTTGAGATAAAAAGAAAAACTTCTTTATATAGATATCTCCCTAATGTAAAGTAAAGTAATCTTTATTCATCACTCAAGCGATTACAAAGAAAGAAATAGCTTATCGGACTTGTCATACAATGGTTTAATCCGTTGTTTGTACAACAAACTACCCTGTTATTTTTAAATAAGAAATCACCTGCTAAAATTGTTCGCATTTTTTTAACCCTTTATAAATTAATCCCAAGTTCTGAAGCTTGGAAATAAATGTTTTTATGAATATTTTAAATATTTTGTTAAAATTTTGCATTATATGTAGGATATTTCTGATTACCTTTTGATGAGCTTTATATTAAGAACATATACATTGTCCGTCAGATATTTGGCGGAAACGGATTTTTTTATTACACACTTCACAAAAAAATTATTCTTAATAAAAGTTGCTGCTTCTCTTTCAAACTTAAAATACAACTGCCAAAATTGAAATATTTTCATTTGTATACAAGGGAGATACAAAAATATGAAAATGTTTCAAGAGTAAAGTACCCTTATTTCTTAGAATACATCCAAATATAATTTGGAAAAAGTATTTCAAATTAAAACTAGGTGTCAAAACCGTTCATCAAGATATAATAAACTTTGGTTTCAATTAACAACAAACCAGAAAATAACTTAATAAAAATAAGTTCTACCAAATACTCATATTTTGCGTCCAAATAGAAAGATTGGATGTTTTTTGATGTTCAGGCGATCAGTTAATACAATTTATTCAGAAAAATTTACTTATTATAACTTTTGGTTAAGGCTTTAATTTACGTTTTCAGTTATTTTTAAGGTTCGGGTTTTTTGGTAACACATTTTTTTAAATTTTTTTCTATTTGGACGCAAAAAATATGAGTATTTGCTAGAACTTTTTCTGGTTTGCTGTTAATTGAAACTGGAATTTCACATTAAATACCTATTATATCCGATAGAATATGGAAGGTTGACATTAAAGTGCATCGTTTTCATTCAAATATAGGGTAGCGCAAAAATAATAGCAAATATTAAGAAACAAATTGTTTCTGAGATAGGTGGCTGTGACTTCATATTTGACACTTACTTTTAATTTGAAATATTTTTTCCAAATAATCTTTGGATGTATTCTAAGAAATAAATGTACTTTACTCTTGAACCATTTTCATATTTTTGTATCTCCTTGTATACAAATGAAGATATTTCAATTTTGGCAGTTGTATTTACAAGTTTAAAAGAAGCAGCAGCTTTATTAAAATATTTTTTTTTTGTAAAATGTGTAATAAAATTTTTTAGGTAAGTATAATAACTTTAGTTTATTTGCAGTTGAGTTTTTAATAGCTTTAGACAAAAAAAATTAATTACATACAGTTTATATATGGAAATAATTTTAATTTGTCTTAAATGTATTATTTCTACAGTCAGTGCTCTACGTAAGTTGGCGTCATATATGGAATACTTTTTTATTATTAATTTCACGAAAAAAGTTATTCTTTATAACAAGTTCTGCATGATCCAAAACCTAAAATACAATCATCAGATATTAAATTGTGTTAGTTATCTATACGAGGTTTGGCAAAATATGTATGTAATTTTTGCTCAAGAGTAAAGTACCTGTATTTTTGCTAATATCGCAAATTATTATAATGAAAAGATGTTTAGAATTAAAAATTACTTTTAAATATGCAATTTTTGTTCATTCCAAAAAAAAAAATTTTTTGCGAAAATCAATAAAATTTGTTTTGATAGCAAAAAATGTAAAATGTGTATTTAAAACTGTCCTATGTAAGTGCACTAATGTAACAACCTAAATTTTCACCATTATTGCAGAGAAAAAGAATAAAATATTTTGTAAATAAAGAAAATTGCATATTTAGAAGTAATTTGTAATTCAAATTTTGGCCAAACCTCGTAGATGACTGATGGTTGCTTTTCTCAGGTTTTGGACCATGCAGGACTTTTTATAAAGAACTAACTTTTTCGTAAAATCAATAAAAAAAAGTTTCCCATATGAACCCCAGAGTTGGGCCGAATACTGAAAATCGGTATTCGAATACCAATAGGAATACCGGAAAAAAAGTATTCGAATACTGAATATTTCAATATTGTAGAAAAACTATTCGAATAATGAATACCCGGAATCAATATTCGAATACTGGAAACTAAAAGATTCAAATACTACTAAACAGAACTAAACAGAAACGAAGCCACCATGATTCAATTTGAAGAGCAAACATAAAAAGGTCCTAACTTTATTTTTTCCTCTTTTCCTCCCCTTTTGGTATTCTAATCATGACCAATTTTGGTATTCGGATACTACTCACACTTTTCGGTATTCGAATACTGAAACGCCCGTATTCGAATACTCAAAAATATTCGTCGAATACTTCTAAAGTATTCGAATACAGAATCCCGAATACTAACCAAAAAAGTATTCTGCCGAATAATCACAAACAACAGAAATGTATTCGAATACCGGCAAATGTAATTCTAAATACTATTCAGGAATACTGAATATTTGAATACGACCCAACTCTGTATGACCCCAACTTACATAGACACACCTTATATCAAAATTATTGTTTATTGCTCTTTTAGTGTTAATTATAATAAGCTTTGATAACGATTTTTATTAATAATAAGGAATATTTTATTTTAGCAGTGTTAAAAGCATTGTTTTCCTGCTATTTTTATGTATAATTTTTAAGTTTTGTTTATGCCAATTTGGAGCAATGAAATATATTTTTTTTATGTTAATAAATTAGGGTTTAAAGTTAATAAATAAAAAAGGATGTAAGCACATACGTTGTATTTCTTTCCAACAGCTTAATTAAAATAACCAGCATTTAAAATAGTAACAATCTTAAAAAAATAGTTTTTAAAGTTTTTAACATCAAAGTAAAATATTTTAAAGCGCAAACACTATTTGCCGGCAATGTACATTTTCATATTGGCATTGATGGTAAAGCATTGGCAATTGGTGGCAATATTATGCCAACATCTTATACGCATTAAAAAGTCAACCCTAAATAAACACTTAATTGCCAATAAATTTTACATGCAGGCGAATTGCCGGCAAGCATACAAAAATGGCGGCATACCAATCCTGATTAAATAAAGCACGCGTTTTTGTTGCAGGCAAATAAATATTGGATTTTTGAAGGCAAACCTTCAACGCATATTCATACTTTTAAACCATATTATTAACATTGGTATTTAACTAACATTAAAGCAATTTTTTTGATCTGTTTTATTTATAATGGCAGCTAAACAACATTATTTTATGTTTTTACATAATTTAAAGGAAATGGCCTTTTCATAACATTTTATTGTTAAAAATCATGCAAATAAAAATTAGGTCAAACAAAATGTTTATTATGTATTTTGGAGCGAATAAAAATAAAATGATGGTAAAATTAGCTACGTTAATTTCGACCGAAGGTGACCGCTTTGTGCATTTGTTTTCTACGTGGTTTTCTAGCTTTTAGTTTCTTTTTTAAAGAAAAGAGTTTTTTAATAGACATAATTAAATGTATTCATTACCTAATAAGTGTGTGTTGTGTGATTAATTGGTGATGGCTAGTCGAGAAGGCAAGATATTCAAGTAGACTGTTAGGAGCTGTAAACATTTTGTTTAAAACTTTATTAAAAGTTTTAAAGACGTGTTAATAAAAATATTATATATATTTAATAGTTTTTTGACATACCGATAGATGGCGTAATGGACAATAAACTACTACGTTTCTGCAATATCTTCGCTTTTTATCGTCTAAACCATACCCATTAGACAAAAATAATTCGAGAGCGGTCTGCGGTAGGTGATCTCACTTAGCTTTGAAAGAAATATCTTCGGCTAGTGTAAAAATCTGCATCTCCAAGTTGGACAGTGTTCCGAGAGATGGTACTTTGCATTGCAAGGAAATTGCATGCAGTAAGGAGTTTTTTCCTATTTTAATTTTCAAATAAAATATCGCATCATTTTAGCTTTTAAAAAAGTATATGCGACAATTTTCGTCAATAAGACGTCAGCTTGCTGCTTGGGAGTATCTGCATTTGCCCACTTTCGTGTCTTTTTGTTTTCTTTTTGCCAATAACTTATTAATGATGGATGCCATCACCTTAAACGCATTTTTTGCCAATAACTTATTAATGACGGATGCCATCACTTTATCTGCAACACGTGGCCTAATAACGGCCAATTGACCACTTTTGCGTCTTTTTGATACCTTTTTGCCAATGCCTTGCCATTAAAGAGTGTTGGCAATGCCAGTAAATTAAATGTACAACGCCAGCAAAAAATGTTATATAGGAAGTTTGTTGACACGGAACTTAAAAACTTGAAGATTTGGGGGAAGGAAAGACCTCTGCGGGCAGCAGGTTCCACAGTCTAGAAACTCTAGGGATAAAAGAACGAACGAAATGGGAAGTTCGGGGCCTGTCCAATTGAAGTGTATGGGGATGCATACGCGCGGCACCACGAGTTTCTCTGTTGGGAACTGCAAGAGGAGGGATTCACCTTAAATCAACAACTGTTATTAAAATTTAGTTTTTCAGAGAAAAATAATTTTCCTTTATACAAAATACCAATTAAAAATAAAAATAAATTAAAATTTTAATATTTTTATTTGACAGAAATATTATTTTATGAAGTAAAAAACTTTTCTTCTAAAAATAGTACCCATACAATTTTAAAAGACAATGTTCAAAGTAATAAAAAATTTCATATTTGGAGAAAACCATAAAAAACTTATAATTTTTAGTGATTACTATAATGTTAAACTACAGTAACAGAAACAATAATACATTAATAATGTTGTACAAAGGTTTCTCCGAAAAGTATCTCTTAATTTGATCATTAGAATAAAGAACCAAGAGCAATTGACACGATAACTGATAATATAAAATGTTATGCTTGAAAACAACAGAAACAAGAAAAGAATATTGTAGTAATGTCACACAGAGCAAAACCCCATACTTATATGATTTCGAGAGTCAGGTCACATAAAGTTATTCCAGTGAAGGGAAGACTGGATTCATATTACATATGGATATATACTCCATATACACAAACATTTTTCAAAGCCCGTAGGTGGTTTTCTTCCATCTTAATGTTCTTCTGTTTAACAGTCCTAAAAAATTGTT